>JANVCQ010452149.1:0-18573 GCA_025531925.1 Erythroxylum plowmanianum | reverse complement strand
GCTCAACAAGTTACGTGGGCTTAAGGTTTCAAGTTCTTCCACTCTCTGGTGTGGTGTATGCTATAACAGCTACGAATGAATGCTTGGAAGAGCGTAGGCAACTATTACGGTAGAGCCAATCGAGTGCTCATGAGCATCTATAGTTTAGCTTAAATACAAATAGCTCTTGAACTAGACTGAAACCCTGAGAAATGTCCGACCATATAGTTGACGATGAGACACTGAAGCATATTATAGTGAAAAAAACATAAAGAAATTTCTTAGCTGCGATGCCTGAGTAACATGAGCATTTCATACAAAATTGTAAGGAATATGCAAATCAACTTCTAATGTAGAATGCCAAGTGAATTGGCTAAGTAGAAATATTAGTTATAACAATTCTAGAATTTGATACATTGTAGCTGCTATTCCTATATACACTTACTATTCGCAACTATAACTGGTCAAGTATATTAAACTTAATATCAATCAGGACCCTGAACATTAAAGAATATAATCGAACAGAACAAGTCATGATCCTCTATGCCTATTCTTCATTGAAAATCGTCTAAAGTTGGCTCTAATTCCCCCAGTCGCTGAAATCTGACGAAGTTGATCCAGTTCCTTCATCTGGATCTTCATTTCGTTCTCCAGTGGCTTCCCCGACTCTACCTTCATCCATATCCCCATTTATATATTCCCCAACATCAATATCACCTTGGTCACCATCTTCATCTAGGTAATTCCCGTTTTCATTTTCCTCATTGACATCAATATTAGTGCAACTTCCATCCATCAAACCACCACCGAAGCCACCATATTCATGAACTGCGAGATCATATTCATTTCTAGGCGTATGGTTGTTGTTATAATCAGATCCTTCTGAGCTGCCAGCATTTTCAGTGTCCTCCACCAGATGCCTTCTTTCTTTAGCATTCCAATCATCCCCAGTCAAGCCGTTTGGTGAATTTTCATTGGTAACTTGTTTAGAAATGTCTCCTTTGGAAGCTATATCGATTGCTTTCTTAACTGATTTTTTCCGACTTCTAGTGCTTCGACGTCCACGTTTACGCCCTCTTGCACGCGGTTGTAACTTCCATACCAGTTCTTGCCTTAACATACCACTTTTCATGTTGCTAGTTCTTTTGCTAGATTCATATCTGGAACCAATGCCCCCCTTTTGAAGTCTTCCAGCATTTGTCAAGGCGTGCCTCCTACCCTGCTTCCCTCGTCCGTGGCACAAGGCCCCAAAACCAATCCAACTCTGTTCTTCTGAAAATCCACCTTGACGAGAAGTTTCAGCGATTTTATCATCCTGCATGCTGTTGGCAACAGTCTGCTTGGTTGAAAGCTTCTAAAAGACAGGAAAAATTCAAGTCAGAATATTCCTCAACCAATATTACGTGATTAAAAAATAAAATTGTGTTCATAGTGGCCCTTATGTTTGGGAGGGTAGGGCAAGGAAGTATAACATTACATGGAGAAGAAGATAGTAAAAATGAGTCATATACAATACATGCCGGCCATCCTAAAATGTTTCACTCAGTACACAAATGTAGAACAAGATAGGAAGTAGATATGAGTCATATAATACAAGTCAGTGATCCTAAATTATGAGTCATATAATACAAGTCAGTGATCCTAAATTGTTTCACTCTATACACGGAAGAAAAGGGGTGATGCCAATAACTGGAGGATTGAATTACATTTTGGCCAGCTGTGAAGTATAAATTAAGAATTTTGACACGTCATTGATATGGTTTCCGAATGTGAATTATTCCCAGTAACCTATCGAACATTTCCAGAATCAATGGAGGTTCAAAAGTTAGGGGTGAAAACAGAAGAAAGTCTTTCAAATAAAACTGAAAGTAAAGGAACCCATTGTTCTTTGTTACCACTTCTTCCTTTGATTGGTGGAGGTGAAAATTGAGATACACTACTTGGTAATCTTTCAGAACCCCTTCCCATCCACTCATAATCAGGACCCATGTTGAGTACTCTACAAATTCCAAAAGAAGGATATAATTCACTGGATACCCTGTCAGGTTAGTTTTAAAGCCAAGAAACATGGTGACGTTTCAACAAAGTGTTTCTTATGCATATATATGCTGTCAAGTGATGACATACTAGCTTGGCCTAACTTATAATGTGGTAGAAGTACCTCTCCTCTATTAAGGTCCAAACTTGGCGGGAACATGAGGAAAGGAGCGAGAGAATACTTACCTCAAATTAAGTCTTATGTACACCCCCAAAGAATTCGACGATCTCACCAATTCATTTTCCATTAAATTCCTAGTTTTATCATGTAACAAATAGTTTTGCAGCTTTAAAGAGGACATATAATGGTTTGCATACAAAGATACATTTTACAGCTGTAATCATTTCATGTATTTTACTGTCTTTTGAGATCGTTTACTATCTTGTTTCAAGAAACACTCGATAGCTTCAATAGCATGTGCCTTCTGTACTGAGGCATATTGCAACAATATTGCTTTCCAAGGGTGAAATAACAGACAAAAACTTACAAAAGAACCCCATAAGAAGTCCTGTCTCCTGCAGAAAACATAAAATTTAAACCATATCATTCAAAATTTCAAAGAAATTACTCACAATAACTATGCCATTGCTCCTGTCCTTTTGAATCGCCACTTTCTCATGTACCATGCAGGATATGGATGAATCCAATTGCAGAATTCTCAAGGCTACAGCTGCAGTTGTCTGTGGTAACCATGGCAGCACAGGAATTCTTTCTGTACTGGAAGAATCATTACCTTCAGATCCAGGTGAGACAGTTGAACCAAGAAGCTCACTTGTTGTTTCGAAATTTGGAGACAAGTAATCTCTCTTTATTGCAATCTCCAACAGTGTAAGAATCTAAGAATAAATTACAAACTTCAGATAGAAGATTCGAAATGGAAACTGTAATGAAAAGCCAGTATTGCATATACACATACACAAGAATCAAACAAGAAGGTATCTAAGATACTATTAAGACATCACAGAGCAAAAGCCCCAAAGTATTTTAGGATCCTTCTGAGTAGGTTCTAAATGCAATGGAGATGGTTACACCTAAATTCTTGGAACAACAGTCAGAATCTATGTATATATATTAAAGATAATACAAAGAGAAAGATATTCTCTTATTTTCCATATAAGACAAAATTTTAACATTGTATGACAACTAGGATTGTAACTTATATTACATAAATTCTTAAATTTGATTAAATTTAAAAAACTTATTGAATTAATATTTTTAACTAACCTTAAGAATTCATCTCTTCCAACTTTTTTTTAACATTCAGCTCATCAATTTAATTAATTGACTTATTATTCAGTCAGTGGTTATATAAAAATATTAAATATTAATTAGTAAGAATTAACTATTAATTAATTAATAAGATTCTTTTTTGGCTTTGTAATCTTTTAATATTACACTAACTCCTAAATATGAAATTAATTATAATAAAATTTTCACTATAGCAATCTTACCATGTATAAAAAGACTTAACTCAATTAAATACCATGTGGGATAATAGATGAAAATTCAAATAAAATACCTTATTTATGTTACTTAATGAGTTCTCTCAAATCACATCATCCTCTTAGATTATATCTACATTAACCTTTTAAGATACAAAAGATTAACAAAAAAAAGACCAATTAAAAAGATGGAAGGATCACTTTTTTCTAGAAATAGATTTATAGTCTTATATTGTTTTATATTACAAAAGTGATGAAAGAAACATAACAAGAAATAACTTCTATTAGTTTCTTATTTATAATATTATGATTATAGAAGTTATAGAAGTAGCTACGATATTTCAGCTTCATTTTTAATTTAGCTAATGTAATTATGTTTTTGTTATAAATAGAAATAAAAAGAGTATCTTTATATTTTATTTGTCATCTAATATTTAATTTAAACATAGAAGTGCATTTGATAGATAGAATAAATAAGTAAATATAAAACTAAAATAATTTTTAAATAACCACAGAAAGTGCTGGTTTACGGTTAGCTTTATTATAAAGTCAAATACCTCATGCTGATGTTTGATAAATGATTTCTAGTCATAGCGCCAAAAAAAACCTCACTAAATCATATCTGGATGTCTAGAGGACTGCTTTAGCTAGGATAAGATATATAATATTAATATACCTAAGATTATGTGAAAAATCAACTACTTTTCCAATCTAATTAAGAAGACAAACTTTCTGAAAGGTAACAGCAAACCAAGAGATAGTTTCTAATTAAGAACTTGTCTGTTTCTCAAGCCCTGCCATAATTCCCAGAAGCATTGTGGAGGCCTTGCACCTTTGTTTATGTTTTGCCAACTCATCATTATAGTGATAGAACATTGTTTATATATGTATTATGTCATAAAAATATTAAAAGGAAACACAACAATAAAGCCAACATAAACCTGAAGAAGGTCTTTAGCTGATGCTGAGTACCACAGCTTTAAACCCCATGATTTTCTATAGTCATTGGTCCAAAGAGGTAAAAGAGCTTCTGATGGAATTGACACCTGCAAGCACACAGAAAATGTAACAACAAACTGCTTCAAAACAAGGAGGACGGAAGCAAAGAACAGATCATTAAAATCATCAAGCTATAATTTACAACTCAATGTTTTTAGCTGTCTAAAATCGTCACTTACCTCAATTAAGGCTAAAAGTAATTTCAGTAATCTGATTCCAAGTGGGGAGGCTGAAGCATACAAAGAGCTATCCTTGTCCATAATATGTTTATCTTCGTGATTACAAAAGTTCAAGTTGCTTCCAGATGCTTCATATGTCTTATGGCAAGAAGGACATTGGTTGTCCTCGTAAAAAACAATATCATGACAGTAATCACAAACATTTAGGATCTGTTCACATCTTTTATTCCCACACTTGATGGAACGTAAAACCAAATGATTAGCACATTCTTTCCACATCCACTTCTCAAAATCTTGATACCTCTTGAAGATATGATTTTTCTCAGCCTCAGTCCTTCCTAACTCAATTCTCAAAGATGTTGATGGCGCATTCATATCCAAATCTGCAACAAGCGTAGAGTTGCTGGGGATGTCAATATTAGCACTGATATCAGCATCAGGAGTAATTCCAACTGCTTCTGCTTGCACCGGGTCTCCACTTTGCTTCTCCATGTAAGTTTGTTGTGTGTTCCTCCTGACAACCTTTTTAAAAGGAACCTCAATCTTCTGTAACATCATATGCAAATAGGATTCCCTAATACCCCGTATATCCAAAGATGCCAGCAGAGAATCAAAACCCTGAATGCAAATGTTGAACAAACAATCAAAACCAAGCACCATATAGCCGACAAGATGGATACAAATATTAGGCATTCCAAGAAACAGACACAAAAATTAAACAGTGTAAATGATTCATTTGACCTACTCATATACCAATTGGCAAACAAATCTCCCTAAAAAAGTGCAAAGAAAAAGAATTTGCAGATAGCATATGATTCTCGCTTTTTCTTCCAGTACAAATGTTGTGCCAACTAGAGGATATGCAAGCTACACAACATATCGGAAGCATAAAACTTTGATTAAGATAATATACTATCAACACACATTCAAAGACAAGAAGTTATGTAACAAAAGAAAATATGTATTAATAATATTAAAAAAAACCTCTTCTGTTTCAACAAGCCTCCAACGACCATCATGTAACTCAACAAATATCCTGCCACTTCCAGGATCGTTGTGAGAAGAAGACGTGGTAAACTGCCAGTATCGATTACGCCCGCGATCCAGCCCAAGAGGCAATGATCTATAGGCATACATTTCTTCTGCTTTTTGAGCAATGAAGGATTTCAATTGAAAGCGTGACCTTTCAGCCACCTGTCCTAATTGTTGGTTGGAGAGATTATCTAGACAAGCAGAGGAATCTTGAATTTCCACATTCCTCTCAGAAGGTATATTATTGAGATGATTGTTGATACCCTGCAAGACACTTAACTGTTCTTGCTGACCTATATTAAGTGGCAACTCACTAGATTTCTCATCGTCATTAATGAATGAGCTTTCCTTACACTCTGAAGTGGACATTGTAAGATTAGGCTCTATCTTGTTCCCCACAAATGGTGGATAATGCATTTTTACAATGTATTCCTCCTTCATTCGACGCTTATCAAGCTGTGCCTCTGCCCACATTTGCTTTTTAAGAGCATTTGCAGCTTCTAATCGTTCCTGAAATTTTTCATATCAGTAGGCCAAGAAGCAAAAAACATGACTCTAAACTTGCACTAATAGAGAAAAGCTCATACCTCAAGGACAATGCGTATGGAATTACCTTCAATTGCCACACCTATCAATGCCACAAGAGCATTAAGGCGCTCTTCAACACTCAGATCAGAGTAATTTGCTTCAATAAGTACCTGAACCCAAGGTTCCCCAAGATTACTTTCATCAACATCATCCCCTTGATCAAGATTAGTGCAGACGTCAGCAACCCCAACAGATTGATCACTAGAAGTATCAACATCCTTAGCACCATTTAAGCCTTCAGCATGCACTTTTTCATTATCATCGACACCATTGGGAGTTCTTAAAACCTCATTAATCTGTTTTCGGTTTCCAAAGGCAGTTTCAGAATTAAATTCATTCCCCTCCGGATAAGCCTCTTCCTTGGGTTTTAATTCAGTAACCAAGTCATCAACTTCAGGGTCGTCTGGCCCATCACTTTCAGAATCATCATCTCTTTCAGCATCTTCAGCGTCTTCTCCATCTGCAAAACCACTAAATACTCTGATTCTTTCTCTGGCAGCGGCAAGAATTGCATCAGCATCAGTAGGGTCCTTCCTATAGGCAGGACGTACACAATATGTTGACGGCGCTGTTCTCTCAAAAAGTTTTGTATCCCTGGACAATGCAGCAGCAACTGAAGCTTCTGGCGTCTTGCTTGTTGTAAGATCCCTCAGTCCAGATCTCTGAATCTTGTCCACAACTTCCAATATTGTCAGACCATTGCTTCCCTCAAGAGAGAGAACATGAAACGCTGCAAACTTAACAGTTCCAGGAGTCAAACGATGCCTAGATCTGCGTGTATTAGAAAACCCTCTTTCTTGCATTTTAGCAACAGCGTTTTCAACTGCAGCTCCATTGCGTAAATTATTAATCACATCTTCACCATCATTATCCTGAATTTTTAACCGACCAATGTACAAAAAGACCATCAAATTGATTACAACAGTAATGCAAATTTATGAAAAAGTAACTTCATACATGTCTGTGCATATCGTATATGGTAAAAGATTATACTACCTATACTAATTTGTGGTTCTTGGATAACAGTATGAAAACAGAGAGGAGATTAATAATCATAACGGCTTTCCAATCGACATAATCAGTTAAATTAGCTCCAAATTTCTGTCCAATAATTTTTTACTCCAATCTTTCACTGGAAGACCCAACAGGCACTTCTAATGACGTCGATCATCAAAAATTATTTCAATCAAACTGCATTTGTAAGATACAGTAGGGTGTCTTCTTAACTGTCACTCAAAAGAAGATAGTCAACCAAATTGACAAATACAAATAGTTCTGCTCTATTAAACACAATATACACACTTAGGCTTATAGCATATTTGATGCATGAGTAATCATAGTAATCTTAGCTTGGTCATTTTCAAAACGATCAAATCCAAAAGCTTAAGCTGTTAGATGAGGTCCAAATGAAATTCATACTCAAGACTCCTTTCACAAAATGCGGGTGTTAAGTTCAAGTATGTTCCAAATAAGCAACCAATTACTAATAGTAGTTACAATTTTCTAGTTGAAGGACACCTTGCCTAGTCAACAAAAAAAAAGAAAGACACCTACCTACTTAGCGGAGAAAGACTCTTCTAATTTGGGAAAAGTTCTGTTGAGACATGCTCAAACTACTGGACTTCTTGAACCTCAATAAAGACGATTTGTAAGTTGACATCTTAACTTCATCAATCTACAAACTAGCAACATAAGACTCTTCTAGCTTGGAAAAAGTTGTGATACATGACCTAAGAAAAAATATTAACAAATCCTAAAACCACCATCATGAAGGATGAAGTTTGACCATTCAATTAGAATTCCAACTAAATATGACTTGAAAGTATGCTTAGTTTCTTTTAGTTAAAATCTAATTAGAACGTACAGATTTAAGGTCGTAGTAAATATTATCTCCATAAAGATCCATCTTTATAGATGCCTTCATTATTGTTATAGAAAGTTTTCGGAATAATTCATTCATTATTGAAATTCAGGTATTCACTTGCTCTTCCAAACCTACTTTATGTTTCTTCTCCACCATTCTCGTAAGTCTTCCTCTGCAATTCTGCTGCCCATCTTTACTTTCCCCTTCTCTAGTTTCTGCTCCCTAATCTACCATTATATTTCCTTGATATTCCTGAGTGTTGTTCTTATGATTCTTCTAATCCCTCTATTCCCCTCTGGTTCTATCTTGGTTGCCCTTGATCTCTATATCAGTTCCTCTGTTTTTACCTCAATTGGATCTTTTCCTACCCCTGATTCTAACACCTCCCAATCATAAAGGTGGTAATAACATGTCAAGAACTTAATTAGTCGGATAAGCTACACATGAACTGATCATATTCATCTAGTCTAATTGCAAAAATATAAAATATTTAATACATAAAGATAAGTTCTATATTAATAACAACATCCAGTAGAAATCCTACTACTATGCAAGGTCTGGGGAGCTCCAGTAATTCGCAATCTTACCCCTCACTAGTAGAGAAGCTGTTTCCAAATGACTCACATAAAGAGGAAAAAATAATTAATAAATAATAAATAATAAATAAATAAAAATAAAGTTCTATATTAATAACACATAAAATTCAAGTTGAAATAATTTTTGCTACGTGTATAAAATAAGTCTAATGTCCAACAATGTATTCGTTTAAATGAACATGTTTTTTAAAAATATGAAAATAATAATATAACCAGTGCAACTACCCCAATACCCTTGAGCACACCAATTGCACTGTGATTTGGCATATAAAATGTACGTCATAAAAGAAAAAGAGAACAGGAATGTGGTGCATAGCATCATTTGCTTTATGTTGTTTGGCAAGGTTAGTCAAAATATTCAAAAGCTAGAGGGTCAGGACAAAGAGGTCATACTCACTCCTGGACTTTTGGAAATGCATCTCACTAAGGTAGCCTACAGCATGGACATGCCTGTTTATTGCATGTGAAGGATCAAACATTATGTTTTTCGCTCCTAATCTTGTCGTAGCTCTAATTTTTTCCCATCGAAGCATAAAAGACATTCTTTTCTCACTAATCTGTGTACTAATTTTAGTTTGACCACATTGAAAAGATAATTTTTTTCCATTTACTAAATACTTAGCCCCCACTAAACAAAAATTCTAGATCCAATACAGTATAGAGAAATAGTGTAAATAATCTGAAATTGGTATGCTTTGTCAATAATAATATACTAATTTACACAAAAATAAGTGGAAGTAATCACTCTCAGAGCATGAAATCATCACTGATTTATAGACACCAACTACTTTCCTTAATAAAATATTTCTTTAGATCATAATCAATTGTATTTAACAACGGAAACAAAATAAGGCATTCCATGTTTGAAACATGAAAAACCACACAGAAGGGACGACCTCATTGTCATGATGTGCCTGCTCAATATTCCTCTTCTTCAATTGTGGCCCCAATCCTGCAGATAAAGCAAATTGCCGCAGTATTTCTGGCCATGTTAATGGATTCAAGTGCTGCTGCCAATTACGAATATCAAAACCCCATGCATATGCCTGAATGAAAACGAATCAGTAATGAGAGACTATGAAGTTGCCTTAGTGAAAACCAATAACTTGGGAATTACCCCTGCAACAATATGTGGATGTCCGCCTCCAGGATTAACAGCAGTGTTCTGGTTTGTTCCCAATCCGGAGGCAGGTGTTCTTGCTACATCTTCAATATCTTTAATGATGGACCTTAAAAGAGCAATATGTAGTTCACCTAGTAGCCTTGTATCCTGAAAGTAAAGAAGTATTCAAACACCGGTAGGAGTCAACCTAGCTCCTATATAATTTCAGAAGAAAATCAATGAATTTACATAATCATGAAAAGCTTGAACAAACTCATCCAATGTGAATGGCCATATCCCAAGAACATCTGCAAATGTCATCAAGAACCTCCAAACCTGTAGGTTCACAGTTCACATCAAACACATGAAAGAAGATGTCCATTTATCAATTGCAAATCATATGTAAGAGCACATGTGTGTGTGTTAAACAGGTGATAGAACATACCAACCAACAAAAATATTAATTGGGGTCATCTACATACAACAAAAGCTGAAAATATAGGCAGGTACCAGGGAATTTGTTATAATGATATTTTAACGATTTAGACCTCACCCGATGACTTAAGCATTTAAGTTAAATGGTTATTTGATACAACATTGGAGCTTTGTATCATCAGAAATGACATGTTCAAGTAGCAATTCCCTCATTTATAGTGAATTTGTGATTGTTGTAATTGTCCATTTCATGTTGGGGCATATTAAATGGTATTTGAATCATTTCCCAGACCTCATGAAACATCTCAAGTTTTTGGGCTCAATAATCGATTAACAGATTTTAACTCTAGATCAGCATAGATTCCAACCCAAGGGCTGTAAATCAAGCTTCGGCAATAGACCATCATATGTTATCTTACTGAGCACTAATCAAACTCCTGATAATGGCTTACAAATAATATCAAAATATCACAGTTTAGCTCTATACTCTTCTTATGTTATAGACAATTATCAATCGAACTCATTTTCGTGCAAATTTAAGAAATAACCAGTCTCAACTTAGTTCTAGGATCTTCCATGTTATTGAGAATTACCAATCAACCTCATTAAGATCGATAAGTGTTAGATTTTCAAGATAAACGTTAAAAAATTAATTTTTTACTGAATTGAATAAGAATTATCAATCAACCACAACAGGTGACCTTGTAATTGAAACTTGTATATATCCACATGGATAGTATTCTTGACAAAAAGTAGAAGTAAATGGTCATAAGTTATTACAGAAAACTTATGAATTATTAGAGGAAGTCAATATGGAAACCGAAACAAAAATACAAGTTTGTTTTCCCATTTTCACTAAAAAGTTGTAATTAGGGTCCATTTTGATGGTACAAAGAGTAGGTAGGATAGAGTAATTAAATCTTTTGTCCAAAATAGGAAAGCATATCAAATGAAAATCCTATAGAACTCTTTCAACTAACCATTAGAAGATTTGCCACATTTTCCTCTGAGTCACTCCAAGGTTGAATTAATAAAGGCCTCCTTAACAGCACAGATTTGGGAGGGAACATACTCAGCTTATCTGTAAAACAAAAAGGCATAAAAATTAAAAGGTCAAATCGCCATTCAAATTTAAGCAAGATCAGTAATATATGGACTAATTCTAAAAATCCACCAAAAATCACAATCATGTACATCCACGTGATGACTGTTAAGACATCGATGATTTTTTTACCCAAGTAGTGTATCATATATACCATGACAAAATTACATCGATGATTTTTTACTCAAGTAGTGTATCATATATAACATGACAAAATTGGTCCTTATAAGATAACAGTCTTCAAATAGTTTTTCTTTTTCAACATGTATATAAAGTTCAAATTTATATTTATTTTATTTATATTACACCTTCATACAAATGCAGTAAATTCAAGCATTGAAGATCAAGGAAAAAACATATTTCTAAAATATGACACCTAGAAAAAATTTTCTAAAATATAGCTCTCAAAAACAAGTCATTTAAAATTAACAAAGCACTCAGATATAGCTCTCACAAACAAGTCATTTAAAATTAACAAAGCACTCAGAAAACAAAAAATGGGTTAGAAATAATTAACCTCGATATAAATCAAGATTCTGTAAAGTTTCAAAGTCAAGAGAAAGAACTGAAGGCAATCCCTTGCTCAAGGTAGCTAATTCCATGAGTTCCAATCGCTCATCCTCAACAAGCTCCGTGGATTCTTTTGCCATTTTCCGTGCAATAGCTCTCTCATTAGCAGCTTTTTGTCTCGCTGCCTCTTTTTCTCTACGTTGTTCTTCTTTTTGTTTCAACTTCTCAGCCTGATTAATTAATAAAATTTTATCACTTACCAAATCAACAAATCATTAAAACAACACATTTAAACTAATGAATAAGGACCAATAATAGAGCTTGTACAAACTCTAACATCACCCCACATAACCCAGTGGGATTGCAACCAAGTACAGAGCACATGTACTGTACACATTACAATTTACGAATACAACTAAATTTTACTTTTTTTTTAATACAATAAGGAGGCACCCCAATTTGAACTTCATTAAATATGAAAGTTCAATATGTCAACAAAAAACTATTCAACCAGGCTGAATTGACTAACTAATAAATCACATGTAAAAATATGACAGTTAAGCATTAGGATTGCTGAACCTACTCTTATAGATTCCTTCTGCAAGAACTTCTCCCTTCGCTCCAATTCACGCCTTTTCTCTCGTTGATATCTTTCCACCTCCCGTTGCTTTTCACGCAAAAATCTTTCTTCTTCCTTCCGCCTCTCACGGTCATGTCTCTCCATTTCTTTTCTTATTTGTTCTTCTCTCTGAAGACACAATACAAAGGGGAAAGCCAGCAACACTATCACTATAAACATAACAGGTTTGCAGAAGTAGTTTGATTGGTAAGACCAAACCTTTCGCCTCAAGTTATCTTGCTTTTCAAGCTCCTTCCGAATCCTTTTCTCATGGGCCTCAACTTCACGTGCTATTCTCGCCTCTTCACCCTGCAGAGAATTGAACAAAAATAATACTGTGTATCAATAAACTTAAAAGGAAGAGATGAACCATAAATACCTTCCGCTTCCTCTCTATGTGCAGAACATCCTCATCATGGGTAACTTTCCTGTCAGTTGGAGTAAAAGGGTTGTCGATAATAGGGTGAGCCCCAAACTTAGAGTCTGCAGCAACATTTGTGAATGGGTTTTTTGGTAGTACATTTTCATAATCACCAACAGTTTTGTGCAAGAGATGACCTGGCCTCCCGTCTTGGGCCGTAAGATTTAAAGTAGGAACCTGACTTTGTAAACATAATCCAGGTGGCACGTGCCCATTTAAACGGACAAATGGACTAGCAGTACCTAAAGGTACAGTTTTGACGTTTTGAGTCTCAGCACATGACCCACATTGGTAGGATGGGACAACTCTTTCATAAGCATCCCCTCTAACACTTGGCTGCTGAGGAAGGAATTGGTACTCATGCAGAGCCCTAGTTGTACCCTAAGAAATAACACAACAATTTAAATATTTACAAGATGAAAAGATCACATTTTCTTGAGTAACATAATCCACCTAGAAAAATTGAAATGGAAGTAGTAAGAGATTAAAACACACCAAAACAAATGGATTAAATCATGTCCACACAGTAATTTTAGCATGCATAAATCATCACTTAACAAATATGTTTGCTTTCAATCAAAACATGATTGCAAGGTTCTACAAAGGATATGATGCACAGAAACAAGAACCTTTGCAAGCTGAACGAAAGGATTCCTTTAGCAGTTCTTGTACTTCTTATTTTTGTGATTCGCCACAAGGCATAGCTTACTATGGAAACATTTGAAAACCATAACCTACTTCATGAAGAAATCATTTAAAAAAGAAGCTTGATAAACCAAAAAAGAAGAAAATGGGGTCAGCCGACAATAAATTGCATATATTACTTCAGGCATTTCTCAAAAGATCACGATATAGCAACTGGAGACAACAATTGCATTAAGTGAAACAATTTGTTAAGCTCGACCTACAAATCAACAGAGAAATCCAGTTTACATCTAGGAAACAATATATTTTGCTGATAATTGGTGGGAGGCAAAAGAAATCAAAGTATATAGAACATGGGATGAACATGTAATATCATTTTAAGTTGTAAAGGATAGTTCGATATCAAAAACCTATGCGCCAAAAGAATATAATCCAAAATATTAAAAGTAAATAAGTTTAATACTTTAATAGTGACATCCATATGGAACATGACATAGCACCAAGAGGATCAAACATTGTCCACTATGTAATGATAGAAACTTGCTATGGGTTCCACAACATCCAAAAAGAAGACTGTCAATCATTAACTAAATGAATAACATCAATATGTACAATTCTTCATTCCTTATGCATAATAAAGAAAATTTAGATGAGTGTTGAACTTGAGAGGTAGATTAAAGCATTGAAGCATTTGTATATATCCACAAAATATGTCGCATGCCTATCCAGGCTACTCAGCCTAAAGCATGAATAGACTCCATTAAGAATACAAACACCAACAATTCCAATGATATGAATATCATTCATGTAAGCAGCCTAACCTTGACAACTTGCACATCACATCGCTCATATAGTTTAGCTTCAAAAGGCCATCCAGGTTGCTTTCCTGGCCCTGGTTGCGCTGAAAATTGCAATAGAAGTAATGAGAGAGCTCAACTATTATAGCAAGCATCAGTGTGATGGAATACAAAACCAAAAATTGAAAGCAAGTTAAAACACATCAATGCCTCTGTAGTTTCTAGGGTGAAATAAGAACTTATGACTTTAAATAAATAAAGGAAAGGGATACATATAATATGCATGGCAATAAAATATAGAGTAAAAAACATGGTACTCCTTTGTGGTTTAAATAATTTTAAAATTTTTCTTATTTTTTAGATTCTCAAAAAAAAATCCTTGTAATTTTCAATTTTTCAGAAAACTCTTTCTCTTAAACTTTCGTTAAAAATAACAGCAAAACAAACATGGCATGAATAACGCACATCGCCCAATCAAATGTTGCTAATATGTCGACCCAACTCGGCTCTAAACTAAACTTGAACTAATTAAATCCAACTCAAATCAATAATTTAAGTTAATTATAATAAATGGCTGATTTGGGTTGTGTTTAATTAGTCAGATTAGGTTTAAAAGCTAAGTTGAGTCGTCATGTTAGCAATATTTGATTGGTCCACATGTAACGTTCATGTCACGTGCATTTTGTCGTTACTTTTAATGAAAGTCTAAAAGAAAAGACTTTTATGAAAAATTAAAAATAGCAAAAAGTTGTTCAATAACTTTAACTATTAGGGAGCTTTACTTTTATCGAAGGCCCCTCACCGCAACTTTTGTAGAGGAGGACAAATGCATTGTGCATAGGCATAATTTGAACAAACACGTTAACCTAATGAGATTCAAGAAACAATCTTCCACGTTGAAAGATACCAATACAACAAGGTGAAATGTACCTAACCAACATTATTAGTTCAGTAACCATGCATTTCTAATGAAATTCTACTATGAAAGATTGAAGTGTCAAATAAAACTTCCTTACTCAATCTAACTAAAATTTGCATTCTCCCAACTGACTGAAATTTTGGGAATAAGCTGGTAGTTCAACTGCATTCAAGTAAATGAATTTTTTGATATGTCATTTCATAATATGCCAACAGAATTTCAGATAATAAAAGCAACAGTACTAGTTGCATCACGAAAAACATTTAGATGTATGACTCGTCTAGCATAAAAATTGAAAATAAGGAGTCCAAAGAATCAACTTTACCTATTGGTGCACCAAAGGCATCCGGAGGTAAGGGGTCAAACTCCATCCCAAGGATTGGACCATCCTCTCTCAATGGCTCCCCCAACTGTGCCTGAACAAATGCTATTGCTCTAAGCTCAGCTATTGACTGCTGTGGATCATAATACCTCATTGTTGCTGGAACATCATCAGCAATGCAAATTCTTGAAACAGCCACCCCAGAGGGTCTAGCAACTCGCAATGGATCTGTGATACTGCCAAACGAACTTGACTCAGGAACAGGTCCCAATGCAGGGTCATTTTGCATCTCACTAGTGGTCATAAGTTCCTCTCCAGTGGATGGTTTAAAAGAAAGGGCCGGTGAACTTTTATGTTGGCGTTTAACTGGTGGGGGTTTCCTGTCCTTCAGACGCCGGTGGCAAAACCACATTTGCAGCTGCCGATCAGACAGACCCAATTGCACAGAAAGCTCAGCCCTTAGTGCCTCTGGTGGGTACATATTCGCTGAAGAAACCATAAGTTCAGAACAACACATCATTAAGAAAAGAAGAAGGAATTGCACAAGCAAACCATTAAGATCAAGTATAATGCATACGAAAACAAGTAACAGTTAAGTTGACACAGCTTGGCATCCCAAAATCCACCCAACATACTTGCAATCCATCAAATGCAAAAAATTAAAACTAAACCAATAAAATAAATTTTCAACTAAAAAAGTATTTTAACGAAAAATAAAACATATATATAATATTTTTATTAAAAAAATTATAGAGAGAGAGAGAGATAAAAAAAAAAACAAACCAGCATAAGTCTTCTCGAGTATCTCAAGCTGAGACGCAGTCTTCATTTTGCGTTTAGTCTTAAACTCTCCTCCAGATGGAGCCTTCCTCTTCTCTACCTCCTCCCCATCGCCGGCATCACCAGCAGCCTCCATTCGCAGCAAAAATAAAAAATTAGTAGGGCTATGGAGGATGAAATGGGTGTAGCCTAGCCAAGCCAACCCATTAGGGTGTAGTATCAATCAAAAGGAAAAGAAGAGGACCAGATTGGAACTTTCTCTTTTATGTCAAGGGGTGTAGAAAGAATCGATGATAGGGTTGGTGTTAGTGATTTAGGTGCGTGTGATTGAGATGTGGAGCGTTGGGATTTGGGGAATATAAACAACACATCTACTGATACTACTTGCTGTAGTAATAATACTAATAATAATAATACGCATTCACTTTTCTTCTCGTCGTAATAAAGAAAATCAAAGTCCTTATTCTTCTTGTTCTTATTATGACCCATCGTTGAATTTCGATTTTTGATTTCCCCCAACCAACGCCACTCCAAGTTGCCGTCTCTTTTTCTTCTACACAATAAATCCTTTTATTAATCGGAGAGAGAGAGAGTGAGAGAAAGAAGTAGAACTGGAAGCTTTGCGCATGTTATTGTCTCTCCAAATCCAATCCATCTTTCTTTTGCTTTTTCAATATTTATTTTCTTTTCGTTTTGTGGCGTTGAATTGACGACAGATTGTTTTTACTTTTCATGTGTAGTTTCTTGTTCATCTTGCACGACAGGAGTTCACAACACCACTCTCGGTCAAAACGCGTGACTCGCGTCTAATTTTGTTTGTTTCCCTAATCCCTACAACTGCATTATTATTTATAAATCTTAACAGAAATAAATCTTTTACAAGAAAGAAAAGTCTTGTCGCAATTATTATTATTACATCCTGCCTAAAATCTTACAATAAAGCAGAGATTAGGGTAGGAATGATATTACATAATCCTATCCTTATATAATAAAGAGATTTTTTTTAGTAAACTCACATAAAGATGTAATAATAAAAAAATAAAAGAAATTTTTTTAGTAGATCCATGTACAAATGTAATAATAAAAAAATAATGCAAATTAAAAAAGTAAATAAATAAAACTAGTACGCTAAATCATTATGTAAATAAAATTAAAATAAATATATAAATAAATAAAAATAAAATATAATTCAACGTTTTAAAAAATATTTTAAAACTAAAATATAATAAATATGACATCTCTTTATCTTTAGAAAAATACTAATAATAAAAGAGTAATAAAGCATCAAAGAACTCGATTTTGAATCGTACAAAACACGAAGACCTAGAAAAAATAAACATTTAGAAACATAAAGCGTCTGAAACCATAAGATCAAAATTAATAAATCAAAATTTAGTAATTTATCATGATTAATATTTTAAAATATTAAAAATAGAAGTGCTTCAATTTATTGTTATTATTATTATTCCTGTGCTTGTATTTGTAAGTTTTCACATAAAATTTTATAGGTTAAAAGCAGTCACCTCCCACTCTCATATGTAATTATTAGTTAAATTGCATTTCAAATTACTAATTTTACTTATGTTTAATTTACATGCAAGACATAAAATATATAATATGTGACAAAAAAATTTAGTTATAATAGTATATCATCATTTTTATTAAATAGTTAATATATAAAATTTTATTTTGTCCCATAAAATACAAAATTAGTTGATCTTTGCAATAAATTATATTACTTTACAAAATAAAATATTTAATTAATTAACTAAAATTATTAATTTCAGAGATAAATTTAAAATTTTAAGTTGGAGAGCTTGTTTAAAAATTTTTAAAAATATTATTGTAATTTAACTAACTATAAATCATAATTAAATAAATTAAACACAAAGAAACAATTGAAGTTAATTGAACATAGTTGAAGTATGTTACACCTAATTATCAATATTTTACAACTTACCATATTATTATAATTAGCTCATTATTTGACTCAGCAACTTATATATTTTATGTGTTTTATCTGAGATTTTTTATAACATTTTTGCTTTTCTTCTTTGTTAAACAGAATTTTGACCTCCATTAAATATTCAATACTGCTCTAAACTTTCAGATACGAGTTTGCAGGGGAGCGCAGATCACCTGTCTAAGAAATTCCTGTCCAACCCTGTCCAATGTTAAAACGGCGTCGGTTTGGCATGAAAAAT
>JANVCQ010449099.1:0-18612 GCA_025531925.1 Erythroxylum plowmanianum | reverse complement strand
TAATTAAATCTAGAGATCGTATCCTAGGTTGTTCGGTGGTTAGGTTTAATTAACGATCGTATCTTGATTAAACAAAATCTAAGGAAAAACTCAGGTTAATTTTTTACCCACGATTAATAATTGCTATGAGAGGTTAAAGAACAACAAATTAATAAATTATGCTTAGTCAGAGTGTAGGCCAAGATTGAACTGAAGAATCGGGTCCCTACCGAATTCCCCACATTTATCATGTTGCATATTTTTTTAATTTGTTTTTATTAGTTAGTTTCATTTTATTTTTGTTCTTTTAAAAATCCAAACCCCCCTTTTCCTAAACACCGATAATTTCATTTCATAAACTTTATACACACTCTCTGTAGGATCGACCTAGACTCGCCACTACTGTAGTAGTAGTCTAGTTATTTTAATTTTGATTAGTGTAACGATGCTCGGTCAACCACGGTCGATGCCATTTAGTGCTCTCTTGACAGAGGGTGTGAATTACATCATCCGAGGGGTAATCATGGATCAGTTGGTCATAATGGCAACGGAGAATAGGAGGAAGGATTTAATGGCGGCGAATGCCAGCTGTGGTGAATGCATTGGGGGCTTTAACACCACAGAAATTAAGCTCCATGTTGTTATAGAATCGGGCATATGAATAGAAATAGTGAATGAATTTATCATTGCCTTGGTCTCAGGGTTGGACTAATCCCGTAAGTTAAGAGTTGACTGGTTGTTGGACAAAGAGATTATCTGGTGGAGTCAAAAGGAATGGTCACTCTTTAATGAATAGCTTAGTTTCTACTTTTTTGGCTAGTTTGGCAAAAGTGAAACCATCAATATCTAAAGAATCAAAATCACTACGTGGACTAGAAGGGGTAGTGGGGGTAGTACGAGTTGGAATCTTAACACGAGGCATTGTTCTGCAAAATTCCACATGGAAATATAAGATAAACAAAGGATTAAAACAACTATCCTAAAAAATGAAACTAACATGGAAAATGGAAAATGGAAAAAAGAACTAAATAATAAACTTAACCTACCCTAAACAATACATAAACTAAGAATAAATAAGGAAAAGAGTGGAAAACTTACGAAAGTGGAGGAGAAAATTGTGAGAAAAGCTAGAGAAGATGGAACGTTGGAGAGCAAAGTGGCGAAGGAGGAGAAAAGACGGAGAGGAAAGGGGTTGGGGGTTTATATAGATTTTAGGCTAGAAATTACAAAATAAGACAGAAGGAAGATGAAGGGTTAAGAGAAAATAAGGTTGGAAGGGTAATTTCATCACGTTAATTTAGCGTAGATTGAACTTTCGCTGTGACAAACTTAACTCTAGTCACGAAATCCAGCAAAATAGAGATGTTTTGTTGCAGTGACATGAACTCATGCTATGGAGAAATTAACCTGAATGGAATAAGGAAGAAATCTAGGAAGTTCACTGTGACGATGTAGAATGCACGCCGAGGCGAAATAAACCAGAGAGGAAAATACATAAATAAGGTTTGTTTGCCACAGCGACACAGACTTCATGCTGCGATGAAGGTTACCTGCGGTTGTTCACCACGACGACAAGATGAGTTCATGCCACGGTGAATTTACCTGAGAGATTTTCAAGGAATTTTCACCGCAACGACGTGGAACCACGCCGCGGCGAAATTTTCCCAAGAATAACAAGATGGAAAACAAGGTAAGTACACCGCGGCGACAAGAACTTCACGCCGCGACAAAAATTACCTGAAAGGAAAACAAACAAAGACAGAAATGAAAAACTTGACTCCCAAAAATGTAGAAGACTCAAACTGGATACTCAGCTCACTTAGAATTCATGTACAAGGTCTTTAGGCATCAAAAAACAAAGTGCAACTCAATCAATCACATCAAATTTCTCAAACATGAAAGATGTATCATACATCAAGCCAAAAGCACAGCGAATATAAAAGAGAGAGGAATTATCAAATTGAAACTGCATAAACTAAAAACTAAACCTAGGTCCTACTTAATTGGTTTCTCCCCCACACTTATTCAACATACTAATGCATCCACAATGTCATATTCAATCACAGAGAAAAAGAAAGTAAGCAAGTGAAGGAGAAGAAACGACCTGATGATTACGGAGAGCTTCAATAAATGGCCATTCACTTTGAGTTGTGCTCCAGTCTCTTCATGTAAACGCTCTACCAAGCCAAAATCATGCACCTTGGTGACTAAGTACGGCCCATCCCATCGAGTGTTGAGCTTTCCACACTTAAAGATGAACTAGGCCTTGAATAAGAGAACTTTGTCCCCTTCCTTGAAGCTTTTCTTCTAAAGAATCTTGTTGTGCATCAACTTTGTTTTCTCCTTGTAGAGGTGCAAATTTTTGTATGCCTCTAGCCTTAACTCCTTTAATTCTTGCAATTGCAGCTTTCGCTCCATACCAAAAGATTCCAAGTCCATATTGCACCGCTTAACTGCCCAACATGCTTTATGATCCTACTCTATCGGCAAATGACAAGCCTTGCCGTATATTAAATGGTATGGGGACATTCCTATTAGAGATTTGTAGGCAGTCCGATGGGCCCATATGCTTCTTCTAGACGTAGGCTCCAATCCTTCTTTGATGGCTTCACCCTCTTCTCCAAGATGTGCTTCACTTCTCTTTTCGATATTTCAACTTGACCATTGGTTTGTGGGTGGCAAGTAGTGGAAAATTTGTGAGTGACTCCAAATTTGGAAAGCAGGTTATCAGTGACTCTATTACAAAAGTGTGTCCCTCTGTCACTAACCACAGTTTTAGGAATCCCAAACTGACAAAAAATGCTAGACTTAAGAAATTTAGAGACTGTTTGTGCATCATCTTCACAACCTCTATCCATTTTGATACATAGTCAACCACTAAAAGGATATACACAAAGCCAAAAGATAGGGGAAAGGGACCCATGAAATCATACATCAAAGATTTCGCAAAACAATAAAGACTATTGAGGCATTTCATGTCGTTTATCTAACCCTCCAAAATATTGACATTTGTCACATAAATGAAAAAAGGTAAATGAATCTCGAAAGAGGGTAGGCTAATAAAAACTAGAATCCAGAATCTTCCTAGATGTTCTCCTTGCACTAAAATGTCCCCCACAAACCATTGAATGGCAAGCTGAGATTATAGCCCCGAATTCCTCACTAGGCATGCATTTTTTGATCACTTGGTCACTGTACATTCTCCATAGATGAGGCGCATCCCAAATGTAATGCCTAGCTTTGTTCTTTAGCTTTTGGGTCTGTGCCTTAGACATAAAAGGAGGAGTTAGTCCAGTCATAAGATAATTAACTATATGTTAGTCTAGTCATAAGATAATTAACTATATGTGCATACTATGGTTCTTTAAAAACTAATGCACATAAAACTGAGTCAGGAAAGAATTGCAAGTTAGTTCCAAAAGTCCACTCCCTGTGTATCATTTGGTAGCCTACTCAAATGGTCCGCTACATGGACACCTTATTAATCTAGGCTTTGATTGTGGTTTCCTGAGGAGATATCGAATAGTTGCATGATTAGTAAAAATGGTCACATGAGAGTTCAACAAATATGGCCAAAATTTTTCCAAAGAAAAAACTACTGCAAATAACTCTTTCTCAGTTGTTGTATAGTTGATTTGAGCTAGATCCAGTGTTTTCGAGGCATAGGCGATAACTTTTCCTAGCTTGTCCTCCATTGACCCAACATAACTCCTACAATGAAATTAAAGGCATCACATGAAAGCACAAAAGGCAAATTCCAATTAGGAGCAACTAAAATGGGAGGAGAAATGAGTTTTGATTTCTATTTATCAAAGACATTTCTACAAGAATCATCAAACTCAAATTTTGCATCTTTTTGTAAAATCTTGGAAGAGGTAACGCAATTTTGCTGAAATCCTTTATAAACCTTCTATAAAATCATGTATGACCTAAAAATGATCTAATATCCCTAACACAAGCAGGGTAAGGCAAGGAATATACAACCTCAATCTTAGCTTTTTCGACTTCAACCCCTTTGCTAGAAATCAAATGACCTAGCACCATACGCTCATTGACTATGAAATGATTTAAAATCAAACTCTTTTCAATGCACCTCTTTAAAACTTTTGTAAGACTAAGTAGACAAGCATTAAAAGAATCACCATAAACTATGAAATCATCCATAAAAACTTCCATGCAATCTTCTAAAAATTCACAAAAAATAGCCATCACACAATGCTGGAAAGTTCCTTAGCATTACATAAAACAAAAGACATCCTTCGATATGCAAAGGTAACAAAAGGGCATGTAAAGGTGATTTTATTTTGGCCCTCTAGTGCAATAGGGACATGGAAATAACTAGAGAAACCATCTAAAAAACATTAATGTGATTTGCCTACAAGTCTTTCAGGCATCTGGTCAATAAAAGGTAGAGGGAAATGATCTTTTTGTGTGGCGTCATTTAATCATCTATAATCTATGCACACACACCACGAGCTTTGCACCTTAATGGGAATAAGCTCATCATTATTTTTTTTTATCATAGTTATCCCACTCATTTTTGGCACCACATATATTGGACTGACCCACTCACTATCAAAAATAGGATATATGATCCCAACATTGAACAATTTTGTGATTTCTTTATTAACCATGTCTAAGATAAATGGATTCAGTCTCTTTTGGAGCTACCTCACAGACTTTGAATCCTCACTCAATAATATCCTATATGTGTAAATAGCTAGGCAAATTCCAGGTATATTCGCTAAAGTCCACTCTATAGCCCTCTTATGTTCTTTCAAAATAGCATGGAGTCTCTCTTCCGCATTGTGAGACAAGATATTGGCAATTATAACAGGTAATTGCTCATTAGACTCAAGAAAGGCGTACTTCAAATTAGGGGGTAGGGGTTTCAACTCAATCACAGGAGGTTGCACAACAGAAGGAATCAATTTATGTAGTTCAAGAGAGAAAAGATTACTCTCCTTTCCTTCAACCAATGATAACTCAAGCTTCACGCCGTTGGCTCTACAATCTCCCTTTCCTTCGGATGTTGAACCCATCTCATATTGATCTATGGTGGTAACTGCCTGGGCCAACTCTTTCTGCCTCCTTTCAATCAGACACTTTTGTTGAGGTATAATACTTGCAACTGTGCCCTCATCGATGTCAGTCATTGTGATGCTAAAATCACCTGAAAAATTAACAAAAAACCCTTCCCGTAGGGGATTATCACTTGCAATAGGAGATGTTAAAATCTCACATGAGTTAGAAAAATCAAGTGAATGCAACTCAGAATTAAAGGAATCCTCTTTTAATTCAAAATCAGAGCAAGTTTTATCAATAGCAACATCAACCATATTTATTCCTAAAAGCCAATAATCCTCATTTGGATGTTTTATGGCTTCATACATATTAAAATTCACTTGTTGATCTCTTATCTCCATGGTGATTGTACCTTCTTTCATGCTAATCATAGTAATAGTAGTCCTTAAGAAGGGTCTACCGAGAATTAAGGTAGTGTCCTGCATAACTTCAGAAGAAGACATGTCAAGTACATAGAAATCAGTGATATCATATTGTGCAAAAGTTGGTTGGTGTCCTCTTTTGGTGGAACAATCAGGCTTGTTGTTAGTTATGCAACTGGTTTGTAGACGTACTAGCTCCTCCAGCTTGTCGAAATCTGTTCGATCCTCTTCCTTCCTCATTCCTCTAACTGAGCCTGGGATTTGATTTCAATCTCTCATTATTACGAATAGGGGTCCCATTTCTAGTTGGGTTGGCCCTAATATATAGTGGACACCTCTTCAGATCGACCGGGGTAGACACTAGTTATATGCATTACTGACCCACAAGTATCACAATTGGGTGCAGTAAGATCCATAGAAGGTGTTGGGCGATGCACATTCATGTTCTTCAGTTCTGTAGTTATGAAGGACAACTGTGAGGTCACTTTACTCTCCAAAGAGTCAACCTTAGACTCCAAGTTCTCCATTCTCCTAGATTGGGTTGTCAAAGCTCTCAACTCATGTACTCCTCTGGTTTCTCAACACTATACTGTTGATGATTCAAGGCCATCTTCTTGATCAAATCCCATGCCTCTGAAGCTGTAAGATCAATCAAGAAACCTCCCGATGTTGCATCCAGCATACCTTTATCTGGATACTTCAGTCCATCATTGAAATACTACACTAGTTGCTCATCAGGTATCTGATGGTGGGGGGGTATATAGATAACAAGTCTTAAAAGAAGTTCCAATAGTCATAGAGTGACTCATCGTAATCTTTCCGTGCTGAATAGATCTCCTTCCTCATTGACGACATTCTGGAGGCTAAAAAATATTTCTCTAGGAATGCCTTTCGCAGATTGGCCCAACTATGATACGCATTTGCCGTATGTCTCGAGAGGCTCATATACCACTCCCTTGCTTTTCCCTCTAAGGATAGGTGAAAAACCTTCCATAATACTTGATCAAGTGAAGCTCCCACAGGTTTCATGATTTGACAAATCATTGACAACGATTGCAAATGGATGTAGGGATCTTCTTCTGTCAAGCTATGAAATTTAGGAAGAAAGTTAATGAGAAATCCTTTAACTTCAAAATTCACGTCAAAATTAGGATAAGTCACAGTAAATAGGTCATAGTTTACATCAGAGGTAGTTGCTTCCCTAATGGTCCTTCTTCGTTGATTTCTGTTATTCTCACCAACTCGCTCCTACTCCCCATTACCTCCATTATCACCATTTCTAGGATGATTACCATTAAGGTTAAGGTTTTGTAAAAAAGCTAGGTTCTCAGACTCCTTCTATCGAATCGCTCTCACTACTTGGCTGACTAGACTCTTCTTCTATAACTACCTGACTTCTCTCTTTTTCTCGCCTCTCGTTTCTAATCTTTCTCAAACATCTCTCAATTTCGAGGTAGAAAGGTAGAAGTTTAGCTCTCCGAGGTATGCACAGGAACAATTCAAATGAAAATAAAAGGTGACAAAATTTACTTGCAAGCACATAAAATCAAACAAAAAGGAGAGATATGATGGATGCAAGTGTGTAGGTGTATGTAAGTATGTGTTAGGGTAAACTATGCAAGTAAAATGTGTATGTATCAAAAGGCAATCAAAGAAATGTTCAAAACTATACGGGTGCAAAAATGCTAGGTATAAAAAGCGCAAAAAGTTCAATATCCTATTTGTTTATGTTTTCAAAATTTTATGCTAAATAAAGAAACTGAAATCCTACACTATTGACAAGTATGAAACTCATCATCATACCCAATCTGAAGTCCCACAATGAAGTGGGGTCTAGAGAGGTCTGATAGTATGCAGCCTTACCTTTACATAGTAAAGAAGGTATTTTTGATAGACTCACATACAAATAAGACAATATAAGAATGATGCAAGTTATAAAGAGAATAGGTAAAACTCGCTTAGAAAATTATCATATAAATAAAAATTCACTAAAGACATAAATAAATGAATATATATATATATATATAATAGTACTAATAATACTCCTAATAATAAATATTAAAATATTGATATAGATACGAAAAGACAATTAAATAATACTAAAAAATTAAAATAAAATGAAGAAAAGTAATAACTAGTGTGCTAATCGAAGGTATCCTCAGTCTTATAGACACACACACATGGTCTCAACACAATGAAAGAGCTCACAAGGAAAAAAACTGAGGTGTCTTGCGAGAAAGTCTCCAGGCTGGTAAGGAGAGATTCTACAGATACAGAAGAAGTTGCATGACCCATTGGATAAATCCACCCAAATAAGAACCTAGACTAACCAAGGATGTCACGTAAGACACAGGAGTGTGCTATTAATGGGAAGCAAGAGGAAAAGACTGATGGGAGAGGATTGTATCCTGTCAACATTCTGTAACCATTTTTTTGCACACAGGTACATGAACTATCATAAGCTGCGGTAGTTATATTCCCAATTAAGGGACATGCAAATTTTGCAAGTTTCTAATAAACAAAAAGCTATTTCAGCAAAGTGTTAATAAATGTCTTACGCAAACAACAAAAAGAATTTTCAAACCAAACTACAACCTACTTCTTTTGCTGTAAAGACCTCGAAACCAAACTACCTTATGAGCTTCGAAGCCTTGCCTTTAAGAAGTACTACAACTGAAGTTGCTAACCGTCTGTCTGAGCTAACCCTCCCATCTAAAGGAGACATCAAACTTACAAGTATAGCATAAACTAAGGTAGTTAGTTGTTAAACATGTATACAAAGAACAAGTATGCAGGCTACACCCTCTATAAGGAATACGAAAAAAGAAAACCAGTGACACCTTAATACCAAAAAACCTCTTTTCTCATGTCAAAGAAAAAGGTGAGCTTTAGTAAGTGACTCAAAATGAAAGATACTAATTGTACATAAAGTAGTTGCTAAGAACCTCTGCACTCTAAACCTCCCATAACCCTTAAAATTAAAAAAAAAACATTCAAGAAATAGACTATGACCCATAGAAACAATGGTTACTGCTCACAACATAAGTAAATGCACCATATCTAAAGAACCCTGACCTCCCCAAGCCTCCAAACCCAAAACCTATATTTGAAAGACTCAAGACTCATCCCAAAAAGTGCAAGAGGGATACAAGGAGAACACAATAAATGTAATGAGGAATTTGTAGAGAGTAAAGTAGAGAGAGAAAAGATGGCTTACTTGTACCAATGCCAAATTAACAATGCTTACCAACGTACGAGCAACAATCAAATGGGCATGAGTATCCACCCTTATCTTTGTCAAAGTAATGGAGTACATGACTCTTCCTCCAGAACAGATCCTTACAAACCTACACTCTCAAAAGGAAAAGGAATGGTCTTGTAGCATTCGAAAGTGTACCTTACACCTGTGATTAACCAAAACTAGAAATGTGTACCAAACCTGCTAACAGAGCTATCAACTTTGGATCTTGAAGAAATGAAACTCCCCATAAACCTCAACTTAAACTAGCACCCCGTCTCCACGTGAACTCATATAATGGTAAAATGAAATGGGGAGGGAAAAGGAAAAGCTAACACAACTAACACGCCATGCTGACATGACTTGCAAAACAGCTTAAAGAACCACCAACAGACCTCCCCATTACCCAAGGTTCCAATCTTGATTGGTATATCGGATGAGGAGTGTTTCTACAAATTTTCAATTATGATGCTCCGCCCCAAAAAAAAAGGAAGGAACCATTGGCCAAAACAATTATGTATGGTGAAAAAGGAGTCATGGACCTGACTTAAGCATCATAAAGTGGAAACGAAAAGATTAAAAGGAGGAGCTCAAACACTTACACCACAACATAGCCAAATGTGGTTTTGCAAGAAAAAGGAAAAACCAAATAACTTGGGATTAAGGAGTGTAACTAACATCAGTCAAAGAAATAATACTATTTAACTATCAACCTCCTCCAAGAAGTTCATAGACTTGGAGCCGGTTAACATCACTAGCTTACGCAGGCTCACATCTAGTAAACAAGTATGAAACTAAACTATCTAAAATGCAATCTAAACCAAGGTTCCTAACCTCACTTAGCAGTAAAAACGACAAAAGCTAACCTAGAGAACCAATCGTTTGGCTCCCTGGCAATGGCGCCATTTTGATCCGAGCCTTAGTACTTACCCTTAGAGGTTAAATCAAAAATATAATCCAAGGATTGCAATATAGGTTGTAACCTTAGGCCATTTCACGTAATCAGAACCTAATTAAATGGACCTATGCTAACCTATATGTCATGAAATGCAAGCTAAATGGGTAAGAAAAAGGGGGCTTTTATCTTTGAAAATCTTTACTCTATTAAAAAGAAAAACTATAAGGAAAATGTGTCAAAAAATATTTTTGGATTTTTGGGAATGTAAAAATGGGAAGATAAAGACAAAGATCAAATGATGACAATATCCTTTTGAAAATGAGCTTTGACCATCATAGTTCGAAATCAATTTTCAGTGGGAGAGGAAATCACTAAGTTTCAAATGGGTAAACCTTAAAGAACTCTTTAAGTTCAAGGTCTTAATCAATGAACTCCATTTCTTAAGACCTTGTTAAATGCCCTTAGTGTGTGTAGTGGTTAAGTCAATGCAAGAAGTCATTTTGGGATCTCAAATCAATTGAATATCAAACACAACTATGCAAGATAAAAGAGATTCAAAAAGATCACAAATAGACATATATAAGACTTCATATATTTAAGCTCAAGGTTCTACATCAACAAATCCCACAACAAAATGAATATCCAACACTTAATTAAACTATAATCAAGAATGTTTAACTACAAACCACAAATCCTAAACCTCGGAGTTTATAAATCATAGCTAAACATGGATTTGGCTACTCTCCTTTTAAGCCTGTTGAACTCAAGCCATTGCTACATCTTCAAAAGGATCGAGATGTCTAGCCAAGCATAGCTCCAATAGATTTCACCATCGAGAACCCACTGGAGATACCCATGGTAGCAACCAACGGTAGAAAAGTGGATGAAAGATGGTGCAGATGAGAGAACAAAGGTGTGATGAGAGAAAGATCATGGAGAGTGTGTGTGTAGTCTTATGTGTATCGGCCTCCCATTGTCACTTAACCTAAAATAGATATTTTTCATAAAACAGATCAATAGATCGGGTTGTACAGTGGGTTACTTTGCCAAAAATGGTCCAGGTTAGTGCCAAATTGAAGGCTTTGCCATGGTGATGAGATGCGTTGCCGTAGCGAACTTTCTCGAAATATTTTTATTAACTCAGCTTCAAGTTTCGTCGTAGTGCAAACACATCCCTTCGCCGCAGCTAACTTTTCCTAAAGAGTTTTTGCATGAATTCTTCATACTTCACCGCGACGAATCATCAATGTCATCATGGCGAACTTTCTTATTGCCCTATTATCTTGTTGACTTCTCATCTTTACCCTTCACTCCTTGGCTCTACTTCTTGAGTCTCCTATAATAAACAAATGGTAGCTTGTAGTGTCAATTGTTCTAGAAAATTAATTTAGTGCAATTACTAATTATTTGTGACAATTTTACTCTCAAACTACATAAAGTAAAGGCAAGCACTCAAGAGTCAAATTAAGCATAAAATATGAGAATAAGAACCACAAAGTATAATAAAAACCATGAAAATGTCACCAATTTACATAAGAAACTTGGGTTCAATCAATATGTTCAAAGCTAAACTAATTCCATTCAATTCTTACCATTGACAAAATAAAAATAACAAAGTACTAACAAAATAAATTAAAAATAAAAATAAAAATATCTTAATTCTTGGGTGCCTCCTAAGCAACACTTGTTTAACGTCATTAGTTTGCGTGCTTTGCCTTCTACCCCTAATTTAGGTCTTTATGAGTGGCTTGCTTCCACCCATTTTTCCACATGGAAATTTAATAGCTTATAACTAGGCTAATGTTACAAGATAATAAAAAGTAGATAATTTATCAAACTAGGAAATCCAAGTAAGTTTAGTAATGCCCTTTTCAGTAACAAACTATCAATAACATAATGATGAAACTTTCTGAATCCTCAATTGAATATAATAATTTGTATTATGAGAGATAAAAACTATTCTTACTCGAAGCGACTACTAATAATTAATTAATAGTTACCAAAATTGGCTCCTCATCTTCCTAATTTAAAGATTCAACTACATCAATTCTCATAAATAAGCTTTCCTTTTTTGGATTCTTTAATATCTTATTCATATTGAATTCCACTTGTTCATCACCAATCTAAAGGATGAGGCTACCTTCATGGACATTTAACAAAGCTCTTGTAATGTTCAAAAAGGCTCTACTAAGAATTAGTGGACAATTTCTATCCTCTTTAAAGTATAAGGTAACAAAATCAACAAGATTGATAAACTTGTCAACTTTTATAGACACATCCTCCACGATGTCGAACAGTTTCCTTATCGATTGATTAACCAACTAAATAATCATAGACATTAACTTCACATCTCCTAGCCTTAATTTCCTAAAACTTAACAAAAGCATAACATTAATACTTGCACCTAAGTCATGTAAGTATTTAAAAAGTTCTAACTTACCAACTACATAGGGCATAGTAAAACTTCCTGGATCTTTCAACTTTAAAGGCATGTGGTTGATAATTATAAAGCTGCAACTTTTCATCATACATACTATTTGATTATTATCTCAAGTCCATTCGCTTCATAGGATGTCTTTGAGAAATTTTGCGTACTTAGGTATACTCTCCAGATCTTCCATAAAAGATAAGTTAATTTGCAACGTCTTTAAGTTTTCCATAAACTTTGCAAATTGTTCATCCTATTTTTTCTTCTGAAGTCTTCATAAGAATGGTATTTTCGATGGATATAAAGGAGGAACATAGGGAGGATCCTCACTCTTAACTTCATCCCTTTTATTCTTCTCTTGGTCTTCTACTAGGTAGGGTTCAACTTATTTTTCTACTAGTTCATCTAGCTCTTTCCCACTCCATAGTGTGACATCCTTAAATTGCTCATTTGGATTTTCATTTATATTGCTTGGAAGGATCCCCACACTTCTTTTAGATAATGAATTAGCTAACTAGCCTACTTGAATATCCAGATTATGAATGAAAGAGGCATGATTTTTTGCTATTTGATCAAAATTTACTTTCCTCCTCTTCTAAGTCTCATATTAGCTCTTAAACTTGGAATTCAACACATCCATCAACTTGTCTATCTTTGATTCCAATGAACCAAATTTGTTTTGCTAAACTCCTGGTAGGACTTATGTTCTCACTTAAGAGTCTTGCATTATTAGACCAAGAGAAATTTGGGTGATTCTACCACCCAGGATTGTATGTGTTTGAATAAGGGTTATTACCTTCTCGACTATATTGTACTCCCATAAAGTTGAGGTACTGAACATTATTGTTTCCACTAGGAAGAAATCAATTGTGATATGGCTCTCTTGTCCACATAGCTCGTATTTATGTTGAATTGCTTTGAGTGGAGAGAAAGAGGTGGCTTTCAGGCTGCTCAATTACTTAGGTTGGTAACCTTAGCCTTCAATGTTAATATACTACAATCATTTGTTTGGATCCTAAAAGGTTAACTACTGTCTACTTCATTTTGATTTCAAAAGAAAACTATTGTTCACCATCTCTTCTAATAGATTATGTGTCACTTTAACTATTTTCCTTATTAACAAGGCACTAACTGCTGCTTTAATGGTGCCTCACATGGGTGGATTAACTCCATTGTAAAACATTTGTAAGAGGAACTCCTTTGGCAATTTGTAATACAAAGAACTCCTTTGCAACTCTTAAATTTCTCCTACACTTCATATAATGACTCCCCTCTGTTTTTCTTGAAAAATTGTAACTTCCTTTATAAGAATGTCCTTTTCAAAGGGAAGTAATTAGCTAAAAAAAAAGGCTTGCACCAGCTGTTCCTATATTGTGATGTTCACTAGGTTGAATGAATGAAACCATGCCTTGGCTCTATCCTTGAGTGTAATGGGAAAGGCCTCAACTTGGTTGTCTCTTATAACAACCCATTATAATAAAAACGTCTCACAAATATCTAAAAATTGACTAAATAAGCATTGGGATCCTCATTGGCCAAACCATGAAATTACATGTTGGTTTGTAACATGTTCAATAGTGTTGGTTTGATTTTGAAGATTTTTGCTTGCATTGGTGGTCATGTAACTCCTTGATGATCGGCATTGAACCTTGTCCTTATGAAGTCCATAAGTGTCCTTTATTGCTCTCTTTGGAGTCTTTCCTCTACGATCGTTCTTTCTATGGGCTTTTGGTGTTTAACTATTAAAATCTCTCTTTCTTGCTTAAATCAAAGGAATTCAAATTGTATGAGATGATGAATCAATCCCTAGCAATGATACCAAAAACTTGTTAACAAGTTCTGTAATGAAAACTTTCAATACCATAAGTATAAGGATTGTAACTTATAGTACAAATGGCAATGATCATTGCCACAATTACTAATTAGACACCTAACAACTTGAATAAAATTTTATCTAAGGTACTAAATATTGATTCGAAATAAATTACAAAAATTGAAATAACTAGAAAATGAAACAATTGGATAAGTGAGCTACAAATAAAAATGAAGTGATCAAAGCTAGAAACTTAGGAATTATTCTATCCTTATTTTATCTCCCTTTGTCATGTTGATTCATTTTATGTTTGATCCTAGATATTCTAAAGTTTTGATTACCCTCTCTCTTGACATTATCAAGTAATCCTAATTGAATTTGATAATCATATAATTGTAATCTCTTAATTCACAAAACTACTCCAAAGTTTCTTAATTAGATTTAAAGTAATCCTAAGGATAATTAATCCAGTCATAGCAGGTCTATTAAGCTTCCGAATCTCATTGCACAAATTAACACAAATAACTTGATTCACTCGCTCGATATATTACCAAGTATAAGCATAACAGTTATCATAAAACATTAATAGGTGTTTTGAATTTAACAAGAATAAAGTTCAACAAAAAAAATCAAGAACAATCTCTAATATGGATTTAGAAACCCATAATCATGTTAAACATCCAAGATAATGAAAAAAAAAGGGAAAAGAAAGAAAAAATAGTTGGAGTCTTAATTTGGAAATCTGGAATTCTCTGAAGCTCTCTTGATGACTCTCTTCTTTATCTTCTTTGAATTTTTTGGCTGCTTAATGTTTTTTTATTTTTTGTGGTTGTTCTTAAATAGTTTTTGAGGCTTCTAGGGTCTCGTCACTTGATTTGGTTCCAAAAATAGCCATGAAACGTCAAAAGTATAAAAGAACTTGCATGCTAAAAAAGTTGAAATCTATTGGAATTTCATGCTTTAACTTTTTCATATTTTCTTTAATTTCCTATTTTTGTACACTCACAAACACAAGCACCTCTTGAAATATAAAATTAATATCAAATTCTTTCTTTAAACCAATCAAACGCTTTGAACACATACAAACACTAACAATAACATAATTCTAAGCCTATACACATAACAATCATATAAAGAACACTTAAAATCACATTTAAACTTGATACAAATGGCGTTTAAGCTGCTACAAGAAGCACTCTCGGTGATTTAGAACTGATTCCAAATATGGAAAGTTTTTAGATTCCAAATAAGGAAACTTCACTAAATTTGGAAAATAGAGCTAAAGCATAAGGAGATGCCAAGGGAAATCATATTGAGACTGTTCAAGAAAAACTAGATCATTAAGTGCCAACATGGAAGGTTTTCCCAATATAGAAAGTTTTGTCGGCCCGGTCGCAAGGTTCTAAGCAAAGCGTCTGAAAGAACCACTCCAAATTTATGTGCAAAAACATGTTGAAACTGGGCTGCCTAAATATGGGAAGTCTATATATGGAGATGTTCTGGAGCCTAAGTATGTCTACATAATTGGGCTAACAGACTAGTTTGGGGTGCTTGTATATTTGAGCTTGTTTTGGGTCAAATTTAGGTTTGTTTATTATGGGTTGTTTTTATTTGTCTCCTTTGGAGTTAGAATAAGTGAAATGGGCCATATTTTAAGGGGGCCACATTGGTTTTTAGTCACTTCTATTTCAGGCTTGGTTTATAGGCTCAATTTAGCTTTTTAAGTTAGAATACATAGGCCCCTTGTTATTTTTACTTAAGCCCAATCGAAACCCATTAGGTTTAGGTTTAATTAAGCATATTTTAGGGTTTTTATAGCTTTCATATTCACCTCTCCATCTTATTCTCTCTAACAGCTACCTCTCTCTCAACATTGAAGATTGTCTTTTCATCTCACCCACCTTCTCCACCACGTTCTCCACATCAGCCATGTTCTTTACTACCTTGAAGACATTTATTTCAGTTTTTAATGTTTTGTCTTACATTGTAATGCCTATAACAAGGTTGTTTTCAGATGTAATGGGGGACAAGTTGTAATTTCAAAATTTCAGATATGAATGAAGAGAGAGTTTGCTTTCTTTTATGTTTATGTGCAAGGTGTTCTTATGTGTTCTTGAGTGCTTAATTGATTGGGGTTTAAGGGAATTTCTGAAAATTAACTTAGGTTCTTTTTATAAGTGTTCTTGGGTGTAAGAACAAATCCTAATCTGATTGCTTTGTTGAGAAACTAATTCTAATTTGATTGGTAACAAGTTCTAAGGGTCGATTACCGGTCTTGGGGTTCCGCATCAAAACATGTAGAAAAACATATGATAATCTACACCTATCAATATTATTTCTATTCAATCAATGTATTCCTATCTATAAGTGTATATCTAACTTATTTCTAATGAATAAATTTTTTTGTACATAAACGTGATATTAGATACATAGAGTACTAGTGTAGTTTACATTGAGGCAAGGTATGATTTTAACTGGGTGGTATTCTCATTGTAAATTGCATATGGTACTTATTTTTAATGTTGATAATATTTTTTGTACATTAGGCTAGTATTACATGTACTAAATACCGGTATAGTTTCTACTAAACTATAGAATTATTTGTACTTATTCATGGTATTCCTTATAACTGTAAAGTCATGTCTTATTTGAAATAAAGAACCAATAATCTTTTTTCTACATATTACATTATCTAAAATATAATGAGATATGATACTACAATAATGACAACAATAACAACAGCAACCTAGTAGAAGTCTCATAGAAACGTAGGGTCTAAGAAGGTCTAAAAGTATGCAGTATTATCCCTAAGTAGTAAAAAGGCTATAGACTAATAAAAAACTAAACAAACAATAATAAACAAATAAAAATAAAATATATAACATATGTAATAAACTAAAACATAAAATATACAATAGAAATAAAGAATAATAAAACATACATATTAAAATAAAAAGACATAAAATAATAATAATAGAAAATATAAGTATAAATATAAATAAATAATTACAAATAAAAATATAAAATAAATAATATAGTAAAAATATAACAAGGTAAAGAATAAAAATAAAAATATAATAAAAATAGAAATAAAGAATAATAAAAGATAAGTATTAAAAGTAACAATAATAATAATAATAATAATAATAATAATAACAATAATAATAATAATAATAATAATAAATAAATAAATAAGTACAAATATAAATATAAAACAATGTAAAGAATAAAAATAAAAGATCAAATAAGTATATAAATACGCAAAGATGAAAAGAAACAAACAAATAAAATAAACAGTAATGAGAGATGATACTATTTGTGCTAATTTATGATATGATGCTCATATATCAAAAAATACAATACATACTAAATATTGAGAGGCTAAAATGATTAAGCATACAAGTAGGGACAATCTTCTTCCTTATTGTTCTTTTGAAATTCTGCTTTATTTATCCTAAGAAAACAATAAATAGATAGCTTGGAGATGGTATGTAACTATATCAATAACATCCTTACTTATTAGACAATAGATAAAAAATAGTTATCACATATGTTAATGCTAAAATATATAAATAAATTGTTTTCAATTTAAGTTTTAAAAAAGGTAATAATTCTCACCTTAATTTTTTTTTCAAAAGTTAATTCAATACATTACATATAATATTGAAAGTTATATATAAAAACATGTTAAACCATTGACCATGAATTTTTATTCAGATGTCAAAACAAAAACTCTTATAGTATTTAGTTCCTATCTCTTCAAGAAGTTTTTGTTGTAGATCACCTCTAGCAATAGCTATAAATTTGCAATGTATTATTATCGTATGAAAAACCTCATCATAGTGTTTTCTTTCAGCCCTAAATATTCTTGCATTCCTCTCCTTCCATAGGTTGTAAGCCAATGATGCAAAGTAGATTTTGAGTAGCTTATAGTCTGCCTTATTCTTCATCCTCACTGTTGATATCCACTTAACCATTCCATTCCAATATGTTGCTTTATAGTTCAAAATTAATAATTCAATGATCTTTTGCAAAATTTTATTAGAATAGTTACAATTTATCATCAAATGATCCACAATCTCTAACTACAGGAACCATAATTCACAATATGAAAATTGATATTATCTTTGGTTGGAAGATTGCCTCTTATTCCATGCCATATGATAAATGCCTGAGCTGGTGTTAGACCCTAAGAATCACTACATTTGGAGGTCGAATGAAGAAGTTATTGCCAAGAGATTCAAACATGTTTATATCCTCAATCATATTGTACCTATCTTGGGAGAATTGGCATAACCTTTTCTATAAAACTTGGATTAAGGTCATTCTTAGACCATTTGAAAGAAGACTTCTAGATATACAACTTTCATGAAGACCACAAAATGATATTTTGCTTCTAAAAGGTCAAAAATTGCAATTTACTAAAGTTTTCCCGTGAATGTCCATTTAACGGACATTGTCGGGGTTGGGAACCATTTTCAAACTTTTCATGGGGGTAGGAATTGTGTTCTGAATTCAGAGAGAAAACTGGATTGATCTAGGTAGAAATAGACAAAATTGTCTTATGGAAAGTTTTAACTTATCCTCTTAGCTTTCCAATGATATAAAGTATGTAAATTTAGGATATCAGAGTGAAAAGATATAAGCATTATAGGTGACGATGCTGCATTGGAAATATGAACATGACAGCTATGGTGAATGATGAGAATTTGTTTGTGTGATGAGTCAAATAAATTGAGGTTGAGAGTTTGATAAATTCCAATTGGTAGTGGAAATTGATGTAAATGATGTTGCATAGAGGAAGTGAAA
>JANVCQ010448253.1:0-18622 GCA_025531925.1 Erythroxylum plowmanianum | reverse complement strand
GCTACTCCCAATTAATTAAAATCATATGATCACTAACATTATTGTAAGCTTTAAATTAAAGCCTAAATATTTGCATCCAGTCATAAATAATGCAAATAAATGAAATAATAATGCACAAAATAATTAAAACAATTTTTGCATGTATAATAATCATGAATTTATACACACAAAATTTGCACTTAATCACATATCATTTGTGCAATAAATTAAATAATAATGCACAAAATAATTAATCTAATTTTTGCATGTATAATAATCATGAATTTATACACACAAAATTGACAATTAATCACATGTAATTTGTGCAAAATTAAATAATTAGTATATGCATGTCATAAAATTAAATGTTAATAATAAGACATGCATAATTAAAAGGAATAATTAAAATCTAACCCAAAATGATTTAAAGTTGGATCTGAAAATAAGAAGGGCTAGCTCTAAAAACACAAGCCCAAGACTAAAATAAATCAAACCCAAAATGAATTTAAAGGTTGGATCTGGAAATTATAAAGGTTGGATCTAAAATAGCCCAAGTCCAAGCTCAATAGTCATAACACATTAAGATCAAAAGCAACATAAGGCTGGATCTGAAATTCATAAGCCCAAGACCAAAATAAATATATATATAAAAAAAGAAAAGAACGACAACAGTGTCGTCTTCCTCCTCCAGCCAGGTCGGGCGTGACCCGAATGGAACCAATCGGAGCTCCGACTGGTTTGACGCACAGGGACCACCAAATTGGACTGGAATCGCGGCAATGGGACGACGGGGACGACGCGAACCGTATGAGACGTCCAAAACCCGACCATGCAACGCCTCCCGAAGGACACGTCCGAAGCTCCACGTACGGGTCACGTCCCTCCTCCTCCTCCACGTTCCAGACAATGTCGTGTGTACCAAGGATGACGATAAAACCAACTCTAGCATCTCAAGGAGGTCCAAAATGTCAAAAAATCGACAACCTCAACCACACATATATATACGGATATATACGGTAGAAACAAAGGAAAACAGAGGAAAAGTTTTCGGTGGTTTTTCATAGTTCGATGGCAAGATAGAGGCTAGCAAATCGCTCTGATACCAAATGTAAACTGAACCATGCATTTCATACACAACATTAACATATAAAACACATGCATTGAGCATCATATGTATAGCCGTAATACATATGTAACAACAGTAGCGGAAGCTGAAACCAAGAACAATTATACCTCCAGCCATTGCCTCCACCGTAGATCTGAAAGTTTTGTTGCAGGTCTGAATTTCTATCCTCTTCCAGAGCAAGCTCGATGGTGTCTACAATAATGCTTGGCGAAGATAGGACTCAAAACTAAAACTAAAGTTTTGTTTTTAAACCAACCCTTCATACCCTACTCTCCATCACAGTAGGTGAAGGTTGAGAAAGTGGACAACAGCATATAACAGTATATAGTGGTAGGGTTAAGCTCTATATAAATGGACCATACTCAATAATGAGGCAGATAAACTTACAGGTTTGATATTAAAATTTTAGTTGATTCAGTTAATAGTTTTGGATCATCTACTTCTTCCTTGGCTTCGAGTTTCCAATTTGAAATGGATTGTCAGCCACGTGTTATAGCGTTTAACAATATAAAGGATACGTACGAGTGGCACCCAACAGTCGGCTGCACAAGACTTCCGATTTTATAGGATTGAAGGTCTCTCACTGCCTCCTTTTTACGTTTCTGTATATGATGCTTCGAGTTGTCTATCCCATGTAGAAACAAGAAGAAACACGGGAAGGGGAAATGGGGAGTCATTGTATTTGTCATTGCTTTCAATTCCTTATCCCTTTGTACAGCTACCATTTGCATTAAAACGTGTAAGACGTTGATGCTTGGCCCTTTCTGATCAGATTTGAGAAACCTTACTGTAATCAACAAAGACCTCGTTAGTTTATTTTCCAAGCGGCTTGGATGTCCAACGTGATTTTTCCTACTTTTCTTAAAAGCCACTGGAGGAAGGACGCAAATGACTTATGGGGTTATCTTTATGATCTAGCCAAAAATCTGAGGGATTGGAATTGGGAAGTGTTTGGGAATATTTTTAAACGAAAAATTGTCTTCTAGCAAGACTAGCTGGAATCCAAAATGCTACGGACCGTGGCAGTTTTGAAAATCTCCTCGGTTTAAAAGAGTATCTACGTACAAAATTGGAGAACGTGCTATGTGAAGAAGAGTTGTTTTGGCACCAAAAATCAAGATGTCAATGGTTGGCGCAAGGGGATCGAGATACAAAATGTTAACCATTCAACCACCATGGCGGAAAAAGAAGACTAACCGTGGATTCTTTGAAGAACAACTGTGGCACCACAGTTACTGATCCTGTTGTACTATAAAGTATGGCCAAGGATTTCTTTAAGTCACTCTATACTGTTGATGATGTTCATACTAGCCATTTCCCAATCAAGAGGGATTTCCCTCCCATCCCATGTTCAACTCTAGATACTCTCAATAAGCTAGTTTCAATTGACAACGTCAAGGAAGCCATTTTCGGCATGAATCCTAGCAAAGCGCCTGGTTATGACAGTTTCCATGCCATATTTTTTCAAAAACAATGGGAGATTGTTGGGCGACAAATTTCTTTCAAAGAATCTTTAAATACGAAGTGTGGGAAGTATATTTGAATAAAACCATTTTGGTGCTCATTCCGAAAATTTCTCCTTCAAGTTTTATTCATCAATTTTGTCCAATAAGCCGGTGTTCAGTAATTTATAAGGCAACTACTAAGATCAGTGTTAACCGTCTAAAGCCTTTACTAAATGATCTAGTCGCCTCAACACACTGTAGCTTTGTCCCAGGTCACTTAATCTCAGATAACATAGTCATTGCTTAGGAAGTTATTCGCTCCATGAGAAAGAAAAAAGGTTAAAAAAAAGTTTTCTACCTATTAAGGTAGATTTGGAGAAAGCATACGACAAACTTAACTGGGATTTCATTAAGGATACTTTTGTTGATGTTGGGTTGCCTGATTCTCTTATTAGTCTTATTATGAAACGTGTATCCTCAGTGATCAATCAAGTTAACTGGAATAGAGATCTTTCGGAGGCTTTTACTCCATCTCGATGAAACAAACAGGGCAACCCCCTATCTCCATATATTTTTGTTCTTTGTATGGAGAGACTTGGTTACCATATTACTCATGCAGTAGCTCAGAATAGACGGAAACTTATCCGGTTGGGAAAGAATGCCCTTGCTTATCTCATCTATTTTTAGCAGATGATCTAATCCTTTTTTTAGAAGCTTCTATTGAGGAAGCTCAAATTATTTTAGAGGTGTTAGAAGTCTTTTGCACTTCATCGGGATAAAAGGTTGGCAAAGAAAAGACCCGTTGTTTTTTCTCTAAAAATATTACTCCTCCTGTGGGTCAATCAATCAATAGGAGTTTGGGGTTTCAACTTATGGATAACTTTGGGAAGTATCACGATATACCTCTTATTCATGAGAGATCTTCCAAAAGTTGCTATCAATATATCCTTGATAAAGTCCAGCAACGTCTGATAGAATCGAGTGCTAAGCATCTTTCCCTAGTAAGTAGAGTAACTTTAACACAATCGGTTATCTCTGCTTTGCCTTTGTATACCACGTAGACCGTGCGACTTCCACGTCAACTTTGTTATGATTTAGAGAAAATTATATGGGATTTCTTCTGGGGTTTTAATGGCAACCAATGAAGGATGAGTAGGATTGGGACTAAGAAATGTCCAAGTGACTAATGATGCGTTACTTTGCAAACCAAGTTGGAGCCTAATCTCCAAACCTAATGCCCTTTGGGTCAGAGTCCTTAGTGGAAAGTATGGTTTCTCCTACACAAATGTACCAACTAAAATTGTTGTAAAAGTTCTTTCATTTTTTGGAAAGGTGTTGCTTCTATATAGTCTTATGTGCTTCAGGGTATGAAATGGATCATTAGTAATGGTAAAGAAGCTCGTTTCTGGACAGATGCATAGGTAGCTGATCTTGATCCTCTTATGTTTCACACAACCACACCTTTATTGGATTATGTTTTGTTGCTTAAGGTAGCAAAATATGTTGACGACCATGGATGTTAGAAATGGGATAGTTTCCAAGGCCTCCTTCCTTCGTCAGTTTGCATATATATTGCCAGTATCCTTCTGTGAGAATATGAGAAACATGTGACTGAATGCAAGAAAGGAAAGTTTTGACTATAATGCTAAGATTAGGGCATAGCATCAGGAACTGGATCAATCAACATCAGTGGTGATTGATCCTAATTTACTCTTATTCATCCTATAAAGGATTGTACCCTCGAAAATGAAAAAAACCAATAAAATACAGATTCTATCCTATTCTAAGATGGTATCAAAGCTATCATTCGATCAATAGGGCTGAATTGATGCAGCTTCTCATCGTTTGCCAGTAAGAAAACTTACCTGTCGCCATGGCAGGGGAAGAAACACCAACATCAGACGCCTCCCAAACTGGGGGGATGTCCAATCCACTCAACCAACCTATAAGCCTAACCCAGGTTCTTGAATTACTTCAGAACTGGGCACCAAACAAAAATTTCACCGAAACCTCCACCAGCCAAACATTACATGTGGCGGCCAAATTAAACGACAAAAACTACACTGTCTGGGCAAGGATGATGAGCCTGGCTATCGACGGAAGGGGGAGGCTCAATCACATCACTACCTCACCCCCACCAAAAGAAGATCCATCATACGAGAAGTGGCGTCAAATTGACTCCACAGTCATCACTTGGATTTTGGAGAACATAGAATCCGACATAGTCACACAGTACATAGACTATCCCACATCATGGGAATTATGGAAGGGAATAGAGGCAACATACAGTATTGGTAGGGATTCCCTGCAAATATATGATTTAACAGTTCGAGCCAACAATCTCAAACAGGGGCAGCAATCACTGGAAAGAATTTACAGTCAATTACAGGCTGTTTGGAAGGATATCGACAGGAGGATGCCCAACCCCATGAAATGCCCAGAGGACATGACCATATACAATCAGATTCAGCAAAAGCATCGATTGTACCAGTTTTTACAGGCAGTCACTGAAGAATTTGATGCAGACAAAAGAGACCTTCTTAAACAGAGTCCCTTACCCACAATCGAAGAGGCATACTCAACACTGAGAAGGGAGGCAGCAAGGAGAGGGATCATGAAAGGGGAGGAGCTTTTATCAGGGGGATCTCTTCAAGCATTGGCATCGGCAATGGCTTAGCGGTGAGGAGCGACGCCACCCCAAGCAATCACCGACCAGAATTGGGGCGGTCAAAACCGGCTAAAACAACCGGTTGTCCATCATCCCGCCGAGCAGATGTGGATAAATCCCATCTTAAATGTACTCACTGTGGAGGAACCAAGCACACAAGGGATGGTTGCTTCAAAATAATAGGGTATCCGGAGTGGTGGCCAGATTCAAAGAAGCGGGGGACAAAAGGCGGAGTCGTCGCTGCAGCGGTGAGCAATCCGGAGGTCGCCAGCATCGGATAGGGCAGCTCAAATTCCGGCTTCGCAGGAGTAACAATGGGGAAGATGAACACTGGCGGCACAACCAATGGAGAAGGTTGACTAGGTATAGGACTTGGAAGTTCAAAATTGCTTCCAAGCCCTCCACTTAATAACCCTAGATTTTTTTATCCAGGTTTTTTTGGAAATTATGAAACTAACCATGCAGTTTTTGGTGGTGAACAATTAAGTCCAGGGGGTTCAAATAGTTGTCAAATTGAGCCCACTATTTCTGAAAAATCCAAAATAACTCCCAGGACTTCCAGAAAATTCCAGAAAGGCCCTTACCATGAAAAGAATGACCAATTTACCCCCAGATCACCCAGAAAATTACCGAAACACCCCCAGCTGGCTGAAAAAGACCAATTTACCCCCTCATCTTCTAAAAATTCCAAAAATACCCCTGTTGCCTGTTTAGTAGCTGATAGACAGTTCGAAAAAAATTTCGAATGGTTGTTTGATTGTGGGGCTACCGACACCATGTCATATGACCCAAAGGACTTCCAAAAGCCCACTTAGCCCAAGAAATCTCATATCCAAACAGCCAATAGGGAATATGCACCAGTTCGGGGAGCCGGGAGCATTGTTTTTTCTCACACTTTAAAATTGACAAATTGTCTCTATGTCCCAAGCTTATCACATAAGTTACTGTCTATTAGCCATGCCACAAAGGAATTGAATTGCACTGTCCTAATGCACCCCAATTTTTGTATCTTACAGGATATTTGGACGGGGAGGATCATTGGGCGTGGCTCTGAATGCGATGGACTCTACTATGTTGATGAGGTGGACCAACAAGGTACCGCAATGCTGGCTCACGGAACGGTTAATAGACAGGCCTGGTTATGGGACCGACGCCTGGGTCATCCGTCTAGTGGGTACCTTAAATTGTTATTTTCCCCAGTGGCTAAGATAGATACAATCCGAGTTTTGTTCTCAGTAGCTGCAAACCATGATTGGCCATTACATCAGTTTGACGTGAAAAATGCATTCCTACATGGTGATCTAAAAGAAGAGGTCTATATGGAGGCTCCTCCAGGTTTCTCTCAAGGTTTCAGAGATGGTGAAGGGTGCAGATTAAAAAAGGCGATGTATGGTTTAAAACAATCTCCTAGAGCGTAGTTTGGGAGGTTCACAATGGCTATGAAAAAATATGAGTATCGCCAGAGCAACGCAGATCACACTCTATTTCTTAAGAGACGAGGTGAGTTAATAACCTGCCTTATCATATATGTAGATGACATGATCATAACTGGCTGTGACAGGGAAGAAATCTCAAACTTGAAAGACAGACTCTTTAAAGAGTTTGAAATGAAAGATCTGGGGAGATTGAAATACTTCTTGGGAATTGAAGTCCTGAGATCAAAAAGAGGGATCTTCATCTCACATAGGAAGTATATATTGGATCTACTTGCAGAAGCAGGATTAATGGATTGCAAACCAGCAGACACCCCGATGATAATCAATCATGGACTCCAGATTACGAAAGGAGCTGAACTAGCTGATCGTGGACAGTATCAACGGTTAATAGGAAAGCTTATATATTTGTCACATACTAGGCCTGACATTGCCTATGCAATAGGTGTAATCAGCCAGTTCATGCATAAGCCACAAGTGGATCACATGGAGGCAGCACTTCGGATTGTAAGATACCTAAAGAACACTCCAGGTAGAGGAGTACTGTTTCAGAAGAATGGTCACTTGGAGATTAAGGCATACACTGATGTTGACTGGGCGGGAAACAAGGTTGACCGGAGATCGACCTCTGGATATTTTACCCTTGTTGGGGGAAATTTAGTCACCTGGAAGAGTAAGAAGTAAAAAGTTGTAGCACTCTCTAGTGCTGAAGCAGAATTTCGGGGAATTGCTCGAGGACTAGCCGAAGTTCTCTGGTTAGGGAAGTTGTTGACAGAAATCGGCTTTCCCCCGAAGGAAACTTGTGAGTTAATGTGTGACAACAACGCGGCAATCAACATCTCAGAAAACCCAGTGCAGCATGACCGCACAAAACATGTGGAGGTGGATAGGCATTTCATCAAAGAGAAGCTTGAAGAAAACATTATATGTCTTCCATTTGTGAGGTCCAAGGAGCAGTTGGCAGACATACTCACTAAGGCAGTTCCAGCTACAGCATTCAGTGAAGTATTAAGCAAGTTGAGCGTTGGAGATCCCACAACTCAACTTGAGGGGGAGTGTGAGAATATGAGAAACATGTGACTGAATGCAAGAAAGGAAAGTTTTGACTGTAATGCTAAGATTAGGGCATAGCATCAGGAACCGGATCAATCAACATCAATGGTGATTGATCCTAATTTACTCTTATTCATCCTATAAAGGATTGTACCATCGAAAATGAAAAAAATCAATAAAATATAGATTCTATCCTATTCTAAGACCTTCCTCCGAGACTTACTTTTAGGAAAGATAGGAGTGTGTGGGGCTTCGGATAGTGGAGTTTTTAGTACTGCTCCTGTGTGTTCCTTAATTGAGGGTTTTGCGTTAAAGGAAAGGAGTGGTCTTTGCAATTTGATTTGAAAATGGTCAGGTCCACAGAAGATCAAGGCTTTTCTATGGCTTCTTTTTGGTGAAAGCCTCTTGACAAACAATTAGCGTGTTGCATGACATCTCTCCTTGGATGCTGCTTGTGCTACGTGTGGGATTAGTGAATGTTAGTTACATGCTATGCGTGAGTGCAAGTTTGGTTAATGTTTCCCCTAGTGGCATCATATGGCGAATTCTTCACAATGTCGAAATCATACTGGCTAAGGAAGAATTTGCAATCCTATACAAAGATACATGGTTTTGATTGGTCTATCATTTTTTGCACTACTTGCTAGCTCCTTTGGTTTTGGCAAAATACGAGTAATTTTGACATGGATTTTTTTGTGGCCTCTTAATCCTATGCATATTACTCTTGATTATGTTAGGTGGATTTACAAGGCTAACGAAGTGCATTCTCGGGTTTTATTAGATCATCACTAGCGAGTGGAAATACTGATTCGTTGGTCAACACCCCCTTATGGATGGACTCGTCTCAACACAGATGGTGCTCATAAGCGCGCTACTAATGTTGCTTCTATGGGAGGTGTTCTTAGAGACTATACAAGAGCCTAGCTAGAGATTTTGTTCAAAATGTGGGGTTTTCTACTTCAATTTGTGCTAAGCTTTGGGGTGTTTTCTCAGGTCTACCACTTGCTTGAGATTTGGGTTATAGAAGAATAGACTTGGAGGTTGATTCTCTTTCCTCTCCAGACAAGTAAAAGGGTATCATTAACTCTTTGATTTGGGCTATTTAGGATTTGCTTGCTAGAGATTAGATAGTACGGCATCGACATATCTACAAGGACATCTGTACAGATTGGTTGGTTAATTATGCTCAATCTTTCAACTTCGTTATCACCACCTTTTAAAGCCCTGCTTTAAGTTGTATTAGAAACTTCTCCGGGAATTTCTATCCCTCGCTTAATTAAGTAGTTTTGTTAGTTCTTTTTTATTAAAAAAAATATTATATAAAGGAGCAATAAAGCCACGATAAAAGTCACATAGAAATTAGTCACTCTTTTTTTCTCTCTGTGTATTTTTTGTGATAAGGGTCGGTGTGTCATCAATTGTGCACAGACGCGTTCCAAACTCATCCATTTGATGGGACAATACAACAACTTTATTCCAAGGGAAAGGAAAGCGAAGAATTTTTTTTTTTTGGTGATAAAGGAAAAGACAAGAGGGAACTAGCGTCGTAAGACGACCATAGAAGAGGCATCATGAGCCCGGAGGTGACGGATTCCAGCGGGAGACGTGTCCCACAGCAACCATCGTTGGCGATGCGAAGCGCCCAACCGAGCTAGATAGTCGGCACATTGATTGCCATCGCGGTAAGCATGAACAAGAGAACATTCCCACAAGGAAAGGGCAGATTGAAGACGCGGACTAAGACAAAAACTGGCGAGTGAAAAGTCAAAATACATACAGCCTTATTCTGATAGTGAGTATGATTGGTGGGGCAGGACTATTAACTCGTTTTCATGGTTTACTCGCCAAGACCTTAGCCCAGGAGGGTCTGGCTGTGATATCAGTAACCCACGCGTTCACACGGGGTCGTGACTCGAACAACTGCTTGCACGTTGTACCCAACAGGTACTGCATGTTGGGGAGGTGGTGAAGATCCGCCAGAGTAAGGCAGCCGCAAGCTATGTACTTGGATTTAGCTAATTGTGCCTCGTAGACATCAAGAACCTTGGCTAGCTTCTCTTCATTTTCCTGGACCACTGCTGTGTCAGTAGTCATGCCAAACATCGGCTTGAAAACAAGTTCCCAATTCAGCTTTGAAGCTACTGGATCAAATTGGTGAGCTTCTACCTCCCTCCATACTAATAACTTGGCCATTTCTTTACCTTGGCATATCAGGTCGGTGCCCTTATCAGCGAACTCATGGGCTATGTATTGGGTGATTGCCCTTGATTCTGCATATTCAGCAAAGTTTCGAACTTTCAACAACAGCTACTTACTGAATTCTGATCAGTAACACATGCACAGGAAGGCAAGAAGGAAGAGAACAAAAAGGGAACAAGTTTACCGAAGAGCTTCAAATCTCCATGTTCGAAGGCTGGAACTTGGCCAAAAGGCTGAAAAAACAACAAGAAATGGTCCTTCTTGAGTTAGCATATACAACAAGAAGAATCCATTATCTTAAGAATCCGGGCATAAACTGAACTTCTTAAAGGCTGGAAAAACAACAAGAAATGGTCCTTCTTGAGTTAGCATACACAACTCTTCAGAATCCATCATCTTCAGAATCCGGGCATAAACTGAACTTCTTAAAGGGACAAGACAAATGGTTGCTATATAGCTAGCTACCTGGAAACTAATACATACAAGGGATTTTTGAGCTCTAATTGGAAGAAAGTCTAATAAGGTAATCCAACTTACATTGAGAGCAAGAAAATGATCCGTCTTGTGTTCCCCAGCTTTCATATCGACTGTAACAAACTCAAAGTCAAGATCTTTCTCGTACAGGGTGACGAGGACCCTCTGCGCTGCTGTTGACAAGACGCTTCCGTGGACTTTGATGGCTGCCATGATGGATTGCCGGAGAACAGTGAGGGGAGCTCTGGAAAGAGATAGGGGCTGTAAGTATACAGGGAAAGGAGACTCAGCATTTATAGGGTAGGACCGTAGGAGAATTGGGCAATGTGAATAAACAATAGTGCATTAACAAAGGCTGACGGACTATTCTTATATGTTATGTTACATCGGATTAGTTTACAATAACTAATTGACAAAGTCTGGAGAGTGACTAACAAACCAATGTAGGAGTTCATGTGCTCCATCAGCCTTACATTTGCGCTTGCGTCAGGCTCTGTACAAGCCTTCTACTATACACTTCAGGGCCTACAAATATAGTTTATTTAATTTTCCACAACAATTAAAAAGGGATCTGGTAGATTTCTTTTGTTGTGGGTAGAGATTAGAGAATAAAGTATAGTCCCCTCTCTTCACAAAATTTAGTGCTTGTTTAGATGAGTTTATATCAGTAGCACTTTTGTCAGTATAACTTTTTTAAAAAGAGTTTTTCTAAAAAGTCAGTTAACTGTTTGACTATCATTTAAAAAAGAGCTTTTCTGAAAGAGCTTTATATAATAGATTGTTTAGTAACATAAAAAAAAAGTACTTTTAATTTTAACTATATTTTATTTTGTAATAAAAATTATTTATGCATATAAATATTATTTAAAATATATTAATCAATATGCAAAGTACAATATATTAATTATTATATAAGTTTAAACCATGTAAAACATAAATAAAAATATATTTAATCAAATCTTTTATATGGATTATAATATAAGTAAAATAAATATTAAAAATAAATATTAAAACATATAGAAAAATCAAATAATATTATATAAATTTCAAAATAAACGTGAAGATGTGTTTGTGGATATTATGAGAATTATGTGTAAAGCATAAAGGTAAAAAAGACTAAAAACAGGCTCATTAATTGATCTAAAAAATCTACCTTAAAAAAATACTTTTTTAAAAAGTTTCAAATTTTAGCTTATCAAAAAGTTGTATTTTAGCTTCTAAAAATGCCATTTTTATGAAAAAATGATTTTAAATTTTACAGCTAAACACTCAGTTTTTTTTAAAATAACTTTTATAATGAAAAAAAGTATTTTTGAAGTTTAGCTCAGTTTTTTTTAAAATAACTTTTATAATGAAAAAAAATATTTTGAAGTCTTTAAAAACTGAACTAAACAGACTCTAAGTCTACTATGAAAAGTTAATAACAGAAAACATTCAACAATACACAACTTTACCAAAACTATTTTTAAAAGTGGTAAAGAAGTAATTAAACCACGTTGGAAGGAGGGAGAGGATGGAAGAATTATTGCAAGCACATGATGCCAAACCAAGCACGGCACCAACCAAAGTTTAATATTTGGAAAGTCCTTGAAAGGTGATGGCCGACAATACTGGAAGATGCCCATGTGGTGGAAGCCAACAAATACCTATAATAATAATACCCCAGAAACGGAGCTAAGTGTATTCTCATAAAGTTAATTTAATTTAAATTTCAGAATAATTGTAACTCTCATTTAACACAATTTCAAATTGAGAATATAATCCTTTTAAATCATTGAATTTATGATATGTTTACGTTCCAATTTGAATCACAGTCAGTCAAAAAAAATTTATTTTGATTTGTTAACATTTTGATAAGTTAATCCAATCTATCATGTCAAAAGATCAGCGAATTGAGTAGCACATGTTATAGTTAGGGAGGCTTTATTCCAGTCTAATTTTACAAATTGGGGAACTCATGTTCTTTAATTTGTGATTAATATTTCTTGTCCTGAGTTTAATTCTTTTGATGTAATTTAGCCAATTTTTTTCATCGAACTTATGGATCTAGGTCGGGTGTAATGGGGGAGTCTATTGACTCGAGTTAGCTTGGTCCATTTGTTTCGGTTTTCTCTGGCCGTTTTATTAGTAACATAATTATACGTTTCAAAAAAAAAGTTAATACAATTTTATAGTTAGTCAATTTTTAAAAATTTATCAATTTCAAATTCAAATTTAATCATGTCCAAATATCTAAATTTGAGTTCTGTCAAATCAAATTTAATTAGTTGATTTTAACTTAAGATAGACCAAATTCAATTTTTTGTTAATATAATGTTTTAAATTTTTAGTATAATAATATTATAAAAGACCAATGTTTCATTCTTTCAAGCAATAATATTGTTAAAAATAATATGATGGTGTTTCAGTTTTTTAGAAGATAATATTTTCATTTTTTAGATTTTTATGTTCATCTCACTTTTGAGATATACTCTGAGTTGGAGTGATTATCCTTCACTTGAGAACTTACATTTTTGTTTACACTTTTTCATAATTGTTCTTCATTTTTAGCCCAATTGTTAAATTATCCTTGCATTCTAATAAAAATATGTATAACACAATAAACAAAAACAATATATTTCGTTATTCATATCATAGCTTGACTTGTTCAAAAGTATAAGGAATCCTACATTTAAAATGCCAAAAAAATCTTTCAATACATAATTTTTTTTATGAAGAATATCTATAGTTGAACAATTCATATAGACCTTGAAGTCTTCTTCTTCCTCTTCCTCTGTAATCTCGCAAATAATATTTCTCACTTTGACATGGTAAAAGAAATCTAAATATATTATTGATACCTAGTCGATCAAATAGAACTTACTAAACATATAAAGGATATAAACAAAAAACTACTAAGAATTAATTGTAATTACTAATTTAAAATAAGGGATAACATATTTAAAAATGTCTAACCTTTTAAGATTTTTTCAATTCAGCGTCCAAGCATTAAATCTTTCAATTGAGTGATCAACCTTTTAAAACTTTAGCAATTCAGTTTAAAAAGTTATTTTCAATGATAAGGCATGTCTACTAAATACCAAGTCAATGTCCATTTATTAGCCATATCATCAAAAACTAACAGTTGGAGCTAAATTGTTATGTTTTTAAAAAATTGGTCACTCAATTAAAAGATTTAAAAGTTTGAGTATTTAATTAAAAAAAGGCCAAAAGGTTGAGTATTTTAGGATTAGTTGTCTCTTAAAACAATGTAATACCTTATGGAGGCATAAGAAATTGGTTTGCTAGATTTGTTACTATTTCTAAAAGAATTCTAGATTTATTTATAATGCCTTCTCATCAAGTCATTTCATATGAAATGCATATCGAATAAGTAGCGTCACATAATATTTTGGATCAATTCAGTTCTTTTACCCCTATATCGTATTTTTTCATTGGTTGGAACAATTGCATTAATATGTATATCGTCTGTTGCTCCCATGCAACACTAAAAAATAAAATTACACTATTAAAATTGTAACATCCCACTTTTGTAAGATACATATCTGACATCCTGAGTGATATCCGGATATGTACCTCGCAAGGGTGATATGTTAGATCACTCACATCACTAATTTAATCATGACATCATCATTTAATACGTAAATGTCACAATATTTTAAAAACAGAATTCCTCATTTCATTTCATAAAAATCGAATGTATACATTGTAATTTTTCAAAATCATCCAAATATGTACATTATCAAAACTAAATGCAAAACACGCTATATACATGAGAAATTATACAAAAATTTCTATCTAATCCTTCAGTCTCAGCTGACCAATCTTTGAGCTATTTCTCAAAAAATACAAGAACTATGCTTCTTACAGAGTATCTCTATCACTAGTGTCCTCTCTCAGTCCTGAAATTTCAATGTTACAATTTTGGTAAGTTTTGCGAACTCAGTGAGGTAACTATCCTTAATGATTCACTCAATTTATACAACACATCGACACAGGTAATCACATAATTCACATCATTTTAGTTATCATCATTTAGTATCATATATCACTTTGTTCACAATTTTCACGTTTTCATTCAAATACAAGTCAACAGTATATTGCAATCATTCGAACATACATATTAAATGTATATGCAATGCACATGAGACTCACTTTTATTTATTTCTTTGTATATGATCGAGTGCCTTTTTACTAGCCCATATCCCTTTGAATGCCGAGTTTGTATCAGATAATGTCCCATATCTTTTAGTAGGTACCGGGTATGATAACAACTAAGCCAGAGGTTCTTATCACATTATGAGCTTTAAACTCTTTTTTCTGGCAACAACTGTCTGTATCTTTTATGCATTCATACAATGAAATGCATCACATTTACATTCATATTTATCTTCAAACTTTAGTCCAGCATTTAACATATGTGTTGAGAATTATTTATTTCGTTAGATTCACAAACAAGAAGCACTTCCAATATCACATTCATGTATCAAACACCTCGGATATTCAATGTCTGGAATTAACACAATCAAGTTCACATTCATAAAATAATTCAGAACATAATTTAAAACAAATAATTAATTAAGTAAGACTATCTAGATTACTCACAGGTTGCTTCAGAAAGCTATTGCCTTGAAGTTTTGTTAACGTCTGGATGTGGTCGCTCGAATTGCTCTTCGATATCATTCAATATATGTTTACACATATCATAAATTTACATAATTATATAAGTGCTTATTTATGCACATATGTATATATGGATTATATATAGTGCATGTTAAATGACAATTCCGGGTATTTCTTGATTTTTCTCATCACATGATCATTCATATATAAAAACTTACATAAGTATAATTTGAACTTAGGTTTACACCTCAATAAAACAAATTGAATCTAAGTTCATAACTCAATTGATCATTCCAGCTTTTTTTTTTTCTAAAAACAGACTTTCAGGTCCATTTTGCATGGTCATTTGACAAGGAAAATGAAGTATTTAGGCATCACCTTCTTCTAAACAAATATTCCCATATGTCTTAAGTTTCTAGTGACACCAAGTTCTCACAATTACGCTCAATAATCAGAAAGTTATACACAAAGTATTTCAGACTATACTAAAACTAGAACAATACTCTATACTCAACTTCAAGCCAAATTTTGAAATTCTTAGAGACATAATTAAAATTTAATTCCTTAATAAACTTTGTAACCATATATCTCTAGTTTAATTTAAATGAAAATAATTTCATTTGGATATCTACATATCAAGATATGGCCAAAATACTGATGTCTGTTCAGTGAAAATGCTCATTTAACAATATTCTAGCACACTTCATCATTTTTCTCCTAAACTCATCAATCAATCCTATCTTAATGAATTCATATGGCCATTAATTTTGGTGGAGAGGAAGAATAATTTGGAGGAGTTTGTGGTTCAAATTTCAATTCATTTGGAGGTTAGGAGAAGAAGTTATGGCCAAAAGAAATAAAGGATGTTCTCAACTGTCACGCACGGTCACGATTGTGCTTGTGCACAATCATGCACTGCGAGACACTTCCTCACGATCGTTCTTTTCCAGATAGCTCTTCATTGTGACGATCGTGATTGTGCACGATCTTGCAATTCCTAACTTCTCTTCTTGTTCACGATCGTGCGACTCCATGCGATTTCGTTTCTTCTTCCTCTCTTTTGCTAAATCCAACATTTCTAACTTATATCTATTATTTTCTCTTCATTTCGACTCCCATTCAACTTAACTAATTCACAAACAAATCAAAATCTATCATAAACACTAAAAACATAATATTCATATACGCATATTCATCCTAGCTTCTGCACTTCTTCATTTTCTGCAATTCTTCTTCATTTTCTTTACCACCTGCATTCCATATCTTACTATCACCTTAATCCCTCTTATAGAACGATATCATATTAATCTTTGTTTTCCTTAACTCTAACCTCATTTTAATTCATCTCTAAAACACCCAAAGGGATTCACGTAATAACAGTGAAAACAGAGCATACGTATGTCAACTTCCCATGAATTTTCTGTATTATTTTTATACACACTGTCAATGATCTTTCTGTCTCAAAAATCATTTCAACACCATCTTATAACATATTGATCATCAAATATGCAAAAACAACACATGCGACACCTTAGTTTTTCACTCAAGTTTCAACATAATATATTCAACCTCGTTTAACACAGGACTGTTAACTAATGTGATGCGTGTTTTATTCTACATATCATGAAAACCCATACGATACTTACTTGTTTAAAACTCCATACTCTTCGAAATCACGAATCCTAGTTTTCCTGTATGACTCGATCATCAACAGTTGAAGGTTATAAGGTTAGGTATTTCAATGACAGTGAAAAAGATAACAAAAAGAAACAGCAAGTGAAAAATGAGAGCAAGACTTGCATTGTAAGGGTGAGACAATTTTTGGAAGTAAAGAAACTCACAGAAGATGAAAAAAGTCACAAGGAAGAAGAAAGTAAGATCAAACAATTAATTTGATAATTCTAGTATATTTGCAGGAATAAAGGCTAAGTTTGGTAAGTGACACTTGTCACTTGATCAATTTCTAAAAACTTAGACTAGGTTCTCCTATTTAACTAGTCCAATCATCTTCATTTTCAATGATATTTGTCAATAAATCGCAAAGTCATCTATAAAATTTTTCACTATCATTTGACTCTTATTTTTACTGCCATTCATCATTTGTTTTGTCACTTAGTATTTTTTTCTAGTCCAAAAATACTCATAATTTTGAAAATTTCTAAAATTTCACCAAAAATTTCAAATTAATAAATATTATCACCAAATCAATTTTCAACACATATAAACCAGAATTCTATACATATTCACATTTATAAATCAATCATACCCAAAAAATATCAAAGAATGCATGTACAATCATTTTAATATACAAAAATCAAAATTCACATGTATGTGTACACTATATTATGCATGAGTATGAAATGCACTTTCTAATTTTTCAATAAACTCTCGTATACACTATTCTAGGGTTCTAGCCCCTAATATAGGATATTGGGATATTTAAAAAATAATTAATTATTCATAAGGACATAATGAAAATAGTAATTAAGACATACTTGAAAATATGATTTTTTTAATTATGTTGATTTTTAGTATATGTATTGGTAAGGAATGTGGATTAATAACTCTTATTGCAAGACGAATAACTACATATAAGATTTTGTGAAAGTATTTCAACATTGTCTAAGTCGAATGTTAAAAGTGCTCTTCGTTAACTCTATTATAGTTAACAAGAAAATTGTTAGTTGTTTCTCCACGGTCAAATTGTTAGTTTTAAACCTCCTAAACTCTTCATCTCATCGTATAAGCTCAAGAAGATTGTCTTGTTCAATCTTAAGTTCTCATAAATCCTTGTAGCATTTTTAACATTCAATCATGACCTGATAAAGTATAAGTTCTGCGTGGTTTCTTGTGCAACTGACAATATAAATAATAACTACCTTCTTCAGTTCATTATTAGAATATAAATCAAAATATAATAAAGAGGTCATGTATCTACAATATAAAATTAAAAAATTAATAAAAATATTTAAATATAAATACTAAAATGATTATAAAGCACGATGACATTTAGCACAAATTTAAGAAGTTTATATCAAATGTTTAGTCAAAATGTTCATATCAAATAATTATATAAAACATATACTTAAAATATTCAAACTAGGGAATAATTCTTATATAAAAGTGTTTAAACTAACGTTATGGGTTTTGCACCATACCGGACCAATCAGAAGGTACCGTACTGGCTGAAAAATAGTACAAAACCATGTTTAAAGGTACTGGAAGATATTGTACTGACCAAAAAATAGTACAAAACTATGTTTAAAGGTACCAATCAATACCGAAAACTTTGAAAAATAGGGGGATTATTTAGCAAAAGTTTCAATATTTTTAAAAAATCTCCCTTGCTCCTGCCCCCTCCTTTTTCAAAGTTTTTTAATAAGCTATTACTTATTTTGTTCAACTTTTATTTTATTTTTTAATTTATATTTTTAAATAAAATAAATATTTTTATTACTTATAATTATAAATTAAATAAAACTTAAAAATAAATAATAAATTTAAATTTATTTTAATCTTTTATATAATATTTATTAATAAATTATTAATAAAAATATTTTATTTTTTTAAAAATAAATAATTTAAAAATTATATTTATAAACTAATATTTATTTTTAGATAT
>JANVCQ010447316.1:0-18639 GCA_025531925.1 Erythroxylum plowmanianum | reverse complement strand
CCATTGATGATGGTTTCTCACTGAGTTCGCAAACTCACCCAAAATTGCATCTAATTTTTCAGGACTGATAGATTAGACCTCTAGCTTCGGAGATAGTCTTTTCCTGCCGTGCGAGCGTGCTGGCAAGAGAAACGATGGCACACAGTTCGGTCAGCTGGGTTGGACTTTTGCGGATAACTTAGTATAGACGCTTGTATCAGTTTCCTTTTTGGTTTGGTTTAGGGGACTGATAGACTTGTCTATTCTGCTATTGGATGATTGTATCATATTGATATTTTGATCTTTAAAAATTTAGTGATTTATGATATTGTGGTTTAAATTATTGCGAAGCCATGTGGATTATTAGCAGAATTTTTTGGTAGTGCATCTTTATCGTGGGATACGTGTCGGAGTGACTCTCGGACGTCCCGATATGTACCCTACGGTGAACGGGCGCTACATGTTTTCCCATTCTGTGTCTGTTTTTGCAATGTCCGTCTGCTTTTGTAAAGTCCGTCTGTTTTTCATAAAGTCTGTCTGTTTTTGTAAAGTCCGTCTGTTTTTGTAATGTCCGTTTGTTTTTCATTGTCCGTCTGCTTTTCGTAAAGTCCGTTTGTTTTTTCATTGTCCATCTGCTTTTCGTAAAGTCCGACTGTTTTTATATCTCTCCGTCTGCTTTTCTATTCTTATTATTTGTTCTTCATCAAAATCATATATGTAAAGTCATGTGGACTTAACATTAATAACACTCTTCACATCTATTTTTACCCTGTTACCTCTATCAAGTAGGATTCCGGATGCTTTAAAGAATCTTGTCAACAACATGTCGTAAGGTAAAGAACTATAATAATCTCCCTTAGACTTTATCATATACTTCAAAATCAAGAACGGAAGATTAATGGGTTAGTGATTAAGTAGATGAAACAAACAATGTTCATCATTCATTGTCACTATGTCTTTCAAGCCTACTCTTGGTAGAATATAGTGAATAAGCAGTGAATGTAGAGCCTTAGCCTTTGAAACAAGAATTGAAGCCTTCTTGACTCCTGGATCACTACTTCCATATGGTTGTCGATTGATGCGAGCTTTATCTACACGACCTTGAGCAATCCATTTTGTATTGTTAAACAGCTTTGCTCCAATACTTAGACACCCAATAGCCTTTTTGATAGAATCTTGTGTGACTATAACCGACAACCCATCTACTGTTGATATTAAGGTGTTGTCCACTACCTTTTCATTCTTCCAGAACTTATATATCTCATTTAAATAGACCATTTCACGAATGTTAAAGAAAATTTTCCAGCCAACTGCTTCAATTTTTGGTTCAATGTCCATCTGATTTTTCTTCAAAGAAGTGAAATAAACATGTCTCCTATAGATAAGAGATTTCTCCATTTTTAATATGTAACAAATAAACACTAAATATACAAATGTATTTCGCTTAACGTAGCAAGGTTAGTATCTAAAGATAAGAATATAAAATGAGAAGAACTTGAAGTTTAGAACAGAGTATTGAATCGTCTTTGTTGAGAGCACTAAATAAGTTGTTTTCAAAGTTTTTCAAGAAAATTCTAGAGTATAAGGTATTTTGGAATCTTGAGAAGATTTACTTCTTATAATACTCTTGAAAAGTTACCGTTCGTAACTTACCGTTACTATTTATTTGAAAAATTATGACTTTTTATCTTCTTCTTATACGAATCATCTGAGTCATGACGTGTCATATGAATGGTCATTCATCATTACCATATTCAAGTTTCATCTGATTTCCTTGAATCTATCTTCACTTAAAGGTTTAGTGAAGATATCCGCCCATTGTTGATTCGTCTCAACAATTGTAAACTGATGATTCCTCTCTGTACATAGTCTCGTATAAAATGATGTCTAATTTCAATATGCTTTGCCCTCGAGTGCTGTATTAGATTCTTTGATAGATTGATAGCACTTGTGTTGTCACAAAAGATTGGAATTTGATCTTCTTGTATAGAATAATCCTCTAACTGATACTTAATCTATAGAACAACAGCTTGCAGTTGACATGTATTCAGCTTCTGCAGTAAATAGAACAATTGCACTTTACCTTTTGCTTGATTAAGAAATTAGATTATGACCAAGAAAGTAACAACCTCTTCTTGTACTCTTTCTATCAATCCTATCTCCAGCATAATCAGTATCACAGTAGTCAATTAACCTGAATCTTTACCTTTCTCTTACATTAAGCAAAGATCAGTAGAACCTGCCAAGTATCTCAATATTCTTTTGACAACAATATAATGAGATTCTCTAGGATCTGCTTGAAATCTTGCACACAAACAAACACTAAATAGTATATCAGGTTTGCTTGCAATTAGGTAAAGTAAAGAACCAACAATTCCTCTAAAAAGGGTTTGATCAATCTTCTTACCAGCTTCATCCTTAGATAAGAGGATTGAAGGATGCATAGGAGTTGACATAGGTTTGACCTTCTCCATTTTTATATTTTTGTTGATGAATAAATTTTTTTTCTTCGGTTTGTGTAATTTGTAAACCAATTTCAATTCACCCATCATACTCATTTCAAATTCACTTTTCATAAGATTTTCAAAACTAGAACATAACTTCTTAAAAGTTGCACCAAAAATAATATCATCTACATATATTTGTATAACTATAAAATCATTTTTAATATGTTTTCCAAACAAAGTCTTACCTACTTGACCTCTAATAAAGTCATTTCTAATCAAAAATGAACTCAGACTATCATACCAACCATGAGGTGCATGTTTTAATCCATGCAAAGCTTTAAGAAGTCTATAGACATAGTCTAGTTTATCAGTATTTTCAAAACTAGGGGTTGCTTTACATAAACTTCTTCATCTATAAAACCATTCAAGAAGACACTTTTCACATCCATTTGAAACAGTTCTAGATCATGACAAACGACATATGCAAGAAAAATCCTAATAGCTTCTAGTCTAGCTATATGAGCATAGGTTTCATTATAGTCTATTCCTTCTTGTTGATTATAGCCTTGAGCTACTAATCTAGCTTTGTTACGATTTACTCTTCCTGATTCGTCTAGTTTATTTTTGAATACCCATCTGGTTCCTATGATAGACTTATTGGATGGTTTAAAAACTAAAGACCAAACTTTGTTCCTTGTAAATTGATTTAACTCCTCTTGCATGGCTAAAATCCAAGCTTCATCTTGAAGAGCTTCATCAATTTTCTTAGGTTCTAATTCAGAAACAAAATCTACATTTGCCTCTCTTCTAAATTTAGACGTAGTTCTCACTCCTTCTGATGTTTCTCCTATAATTAGGTTTTCTGGGTGAGAAGATTTGTACTTTCAGTCTTTTCTAAGACTAAAGTTTTCATAAATATCTTCTACCTAATCAGGTGGATCATCTGGTGGTGACGTGTCTAGGTTAATGACTAAAGGAGCAGATAGAGTTTCATCATCAGAATTGTCTCTTCTATCTAGATGAGAATCATCATCAAATTTAACATGCATAGACTCTTCAACAAATTTAGAAATAAGATTATAAACTCTATAAGCTTTAGAAGTAATCAAATATCCTAGAAAAATTCCTGAATTGATCTTAGAATCAAATGTATCCAACTTTTCTTTTGTATTCAATATAGTGCATTTGCAACCAAAAGGATGTAAGTAAGATATATTTAGCTTTCTTCCTTTCCATAACTCATATGGAGTTTTATTTAAAATAGGTCACAAAAATACTCTATTTTGAATATAGCAAGCTGTATTTACAGCTTCTGCTCAAAATATGTAGAAAGATTCATTTCACATAGCATAGTCCTTGTCATTTCTTGAATCGTCCTATTTTTTCTTTCTACAACTCCATTTTGTCGAGGAGTTCTAAGAGCAGAGAAATTATAGAAAATTTCATTCTCTTCATAACACATTCTAAATTTTTCATTTTCAAGTTCTCCACCATGATCACTCTAATTTTGCCGATTCTAACTATTTTGTTCTGCTGGTTGTCTCCAAAAGTTATTGATCCTCCTTGCTTATTTTGGAGGCCTAGGAGCATAGACCTTCTTCCCTTCATATGTCGCGAACATCCACTGTCCAAGTACCATTGGTGCTGGTTGCTTTTTTCAAGAAAGGAGATCTGCAGTATATGTTATTTCTCTCTTAGGCATGCATATTTTCTTAGGTCCTTTAGGGTTAGCCTTACAGTTATTCATCGAGTAATAAGAATATTGTTTCTTTTTCTTTCTGTTAGGAACAAAACTTTTATTATGACGAACATTACTATTATTAAAACCTAAACCACTCTTATCATTTGGATGTCTATATTTTCCAATCATCTCATTCATCCTTTTTGTACTTTCAGTCAATATTGATAAATATGTTGAGAGACTGTTAATCCTTTGTTTTAGTTGATTAATTTCCTCATATCTATCTACAGTTACTTTCTTTTTCATATCGTTTACTTGTTTCTTAAGGCAGACATTTTCTTTTTCTAAAAGTTTTATGTTCTTCAAACTTTCAGTGAATTTCTTTTTCAATATCCTATATTGTTTTAAGATAGCATGTGAATCTTCTAACAATTCTAAATAAGCATCCTGAAGATCATTAAAGTTAGAAGTTATCTCATCATCTCATTCGCTTTCAACTACTAAGCATATATTTGTTTGTTTTGATTTTTCTGAGTCGGAGTCAAATTCAGACAAATCCATATCTTCCCAAGTTGTCATCATGCTCTTTTTCTTTTCTTTACTTTTCTTCTGTTTTCTTTTGAGCAATGGGCATTCAGACTTGTAATATCCTAGTTTATTGCACTCATAGCAAGCGATAGAACTTTTCTCATTCTTTGAATCGTCTTTGCTATTCTTCTTTAAAGAAAAGTCTTTATTTCCTCTTGATTTCTTTTTCCACATCCTCCTAATCTTTCTTGAAATGAAGGATAGTTCATCATCATCTTCACTTGAATCTTGATCAGATTCACTAGCATCATCATTCTTTGATTTCTTCAATCTTTAATGCTTTTGAAGATGTGTTTCTATTTTTCTGTATCTTCTAATTCTTCTGACCAGTCTTTAATGCGATAGATTTATCTCTTCTAGATTTATCTTCTGCATCAAGCTCTACTTCATGTATTTTCAGTAAACCAAGCAATTCATCTAGCTTCAGGTTACTTAAATCCTTGGCTTTTTGTATTGCTGTTACTTTGGGTCTCTATCGCTTTGGAAGACTTCTGAGAATCTTTCTGACATAATCTTGATTATCGTAGATTCTCCCAAGAGCTTTAAGTCTGTTTACAATTGTTTGGAATCGTCCAAACATCTTATCAATAGTCTTATCATCTTTCATCTTGAACAGCTCATACTGATGAACAAGAATACTAATCTTGGACTTTTTCACCTGATTTATGCCTTTATGTGCAATGGCTAATGTGTCCCAAATTTCCTTTGTAGATTCGCTTCCATGAACCTTCCAATAATGAGAATTTTCACCATTAAATGCAGGAGGTCTTGTGACCAAGGTACCTTCAAGCTATAAAAACATGTGATTCAACCATGGATCTTTGTCCTTACTTTATAACAGTGTTTCTTGGAAACCTTGCTCTAATACCAACTGAAGTAAATCCCTTATTAATATATAAATCACGTATAATATGTAAAATACACAAGAAGGGGGGTTGAATTGTGTAAAATTCTTCAAAGATATTAATCTTTAGGAATTTCTTGAATTTCTTTACAAAATTTAGATGATCACAAAAATAATTTATTAAAGTCGATGAGTAATGCAATCACAAGAATTATTATCTACTTTTCTAACAATAAGAAAATTAAAAGATAAGGGTTAGAGAATAAACGTTGTGATTTTATACTAGTTCACCCTTAACTTTGGGCTACTTCCAGTCCTCAGAGTTTGTATAAGATTTCACTATACTCTTCAACTTTACAAGTATTCTTTCTACACTTGCAGAGCCTCTTTAGGTCTCTCTCACAAAGTATTCTTTATCTGCTTTCTTAGCCTCTACAAGCTCTAGACTTTCTTTCTCTCTCTAGGAAAGATATTTTTAAGCTTCACGTTACAGATATATTCACTCTCTTTCTTTTGCACTTTGAATACAAAGTTTCTCTAAGTATTGTACAATTAGATTTTCTCTTTTGTAAAAACATTATTGAGTTTACGACTAGATCTAGTATTTATAGCCTAAGTCTTCAACTGTCTTCTTGAGAAACTGCTTGTTGAATCTTCTAGAAACCGTTATTAGTTGAGTCCAGTAACTAACTCTAACTAACTAACTGACTGATATTCTAGAATAGTTTCCTTTTGTATCGTCTAGTATTATACTTCTTCTAGTGTCACTTCGTCTAGTATCGTGCTTCTTCTGATTGATGTGTATCTTCTGGTGTTGACTTTCTATATCTTCTGGTGTTGACTTTCTATATCTTTTGGTGTTGACCTTCTATATCTCCTGGTGTTGACTTTCTATATCTTCAGGCATTGACTTTCTATATCTTTTGGTGTTGACTTTCTATATCTCCAAGTGTTGACTTTTTGTAGTTTGACCGTCTTGAGTTTTAAATATCTTCTGGGTTTGACCATGTATCTTCTGGATTTGACCATGTATCTTATGGGTTTGACCATATATCACTAAGATTTTTTGACACACTTAACAAACTTATCAAAACAGTTCACACATTTATAAGATTATTATTATTTGATTGTCATCAAAATTAATAGAATTGAAGTCTTCTTGACTTAACAGAGTTTGATATAGGTAACTTTTCAGATCCAGCTACCTATAAAGAAGTCATCTCTAGTTCTCAATCTAAAATTTAGATAGATGTTGTGAATGATGAGATGGATTCTATGTCACTAAATAAAGTGTGGAGCTTGGTAGAATTGCCACAATATTGTAAGCCTATTTGATGCAATTGGGTGTTTAAAACCAAGCGTGATGGTAAAAGTCAAGTTGAGAGATATAAAGCGAGGCTAGTAGCTAAGGGCTATAACCAATGAGAAGGTGTTGTTTACATAGAGACCTTCTCTCCTATTTCTCCTAAAGATTCTTTACGAATTATTATGACAATTGTGGCTTATTTTGATCTCGAACTTCATCAAATAGATGTGAAAATAGCTTTCTTAAATGGATAATTAAGAGAAGATGTTTACATGACTCAATCCGTTGATTTTGAGGTTGTTGGGAAAGAAAACATGGTTTGTAAGCTCCAAAAGTCAATATATGGGTTGAAACAAGCTTCGAAGCAATGGTGCATCAAGTTTGATGAGATTGTTACTGGTAACAGTTTCAAAGGAAATATTGTTGATCAATGTATATATATGAAGATTAATGGGAGTAAGTACATATTTCTGATTTTATATGTGAATTACATCTTGCTCACTACTAATGACACTGATATGTTGATTGAGACAAAACAATTATTGTTAATTGTTTTGAGTATTTTGATATGAAGGATCTTGGTACGACCCTATTTGGTAATCAGCTGATTGCATTAACTGTTAGCTGATAGCTGATTATATCAGTTGATTTGACCAACTTATTACATTGGCTGTTTGTCATTTGATGTTTATTAAAATTAGCTATTTAGTATTAGTTGTTTATGTGTAAAATGACATATAAGGACATGATTTAAAAAAACATAAGGGTATGATTAAATTTTTAAAAATTAAATTAACTTCTAAAACATTCTTAATAAAATTAACCTGGAAAACAATTTTCAAATAATTAAAAACACCTTTTTAAATTTATTAGGAATTTAAAATTACTTAACTTCATTTAATTGGAATTAATTTAAAAAAATCAAAAGCCTAACAAAACAATCTGCCTATACCATTAACATACTGTAGCTTGATTTGACAAATAAAGTTGGAGGTTTTGGTCCTAAGTTACTATTCTCATCCCTCACAAGTGCTTCCCACATTTCCTTTTCTTTGTGTAACCTCTAGACTTCCATTGCCTCATGCATATATCGTCATTTTTTATTAGCTGAAGGCAAAACGCTGGTCCTCCTGAGCTTGTTGAAAATCAGCTGATTGAGTTAATCAGCCAATCCATTCAGCTGAATCACCAAACACAATAAATAGCTGTTTAACATAGTCAAATAAGCTAAAATGGACAATCAACTAATTTTTGGTTGATAAGCCATTCACCAAAAGAGGCCATCATATGGTTTGAGTATATAGATTCTTTGTGAAAAAACAAATGGAGTTCTTAGATTGTCTCAAAGCACTTACATTGATCGTATTTTGAAAAGGTTTAATATGCAATCATGTTCTTCTGTAAAGGCTCCAATTATGAAGGGTGATAAGTTCTCCAAGGCCCAATGTCCTTTAAATGATATTGAGAGAGATCAAATGAAAACAGTCCCTTATGCTTCAATTATTGACAACCTGATGTATACTCAAGTATACACACATCCTGATATTGCCTTTATTGTAGATATGCTTGTTAGATACTTGAGTGATCCTGGACAAAGTCACTGGAAAGCAGCTAAAAAGGTCTAGAGGTATTTTTAGGGTACTAAGTATCTTATGTTGATATATCAGAACATCGATACTCTTGAAGTAGTTGGCTTCAGTGATTCTGATTATACAGACTATGTGGATGATAAGAAATCCACTTTTGGATACATTTTTATGAGCGCAAGAGGAGTTGTTTCGTGGAAAAGTGTCAAACAGACACTTACAACTTCTTTGACCATGGAGGTGGAGTATGTGGCATGTTATGAGACTACTTGTCATGCAATATGGTTGCGGAACTTTATTTCAGCATTAGGAGTTGTGGACTTCATATCAAGACCGCTGAAATTATATTGTGACAATTTTACAACTATATCTTTCTCTCGAAATGCTAAGAGCATTTCTCACTCTAAACACATTAACGTTAAGTTCTATTTTGTTAAAGAGAAAGTCGCAAAGTCTCTAATTACTATTGAGTACATGCCTACGAGCAGCATGTTAGTAGACCCACTAACTAAAGGCTTACTTATTTGTATTTTTGTGGAACATGTCTCTAATATAGGACTATTAAGAGCCTAGTTTTATTTGTTTCAGTGGAAATTTTCTTTGTTTTATGCATGTTTTGTGAGGATTGTTTAAATTTTATATGGTACATACATAATGTGAATATTTTGTCACTGTTTATGACATATTGTAACTTTATATTCTTAATGAGTGACAAATTAATGACATTCATTTACGATGAATTCATATTAATGTTATTGTCATGGTTTTGGATTAATAGCATCTAATTATATACGATTTATACATCTTATCGGTGTGTTGATTGTGTAGATTTGGTTTGTTATGATTGTACTATCCAAGTGGGAGAATATTGAATTAATTATTACGAACTAGCATAACTTTGGTAGGTGTTTGTATTATTTGGGCCATTTATAGGATGAACATTATATTACTAATCTTACCATGGGCCCTTGGATCTATTCATAAATTTCACCTAAACTTACCTATTGGGTTTGTGGTCCACTACAATGTGTTTGCTTTAACCTAATTGATGTGTTCTTAAGAGTAATCTTCTAGCTTGTAGTGGGGTGTGTAAGAAATTGGTGAGTTGGATCCAACAAATCCAAGTATTCTATTTTCTATTGTATTTGGATTTTCGTATGGCAAAGAACTATGACTTCCACTTAACTTTCAACACCTTTAGCCGGTAATTTTTCAATTATATTATTTATATATGCTTCAAAGTTATTCTATTTTCTATTGTATTTGGATTTTCGTGTGGCAAAGAACTATAACTTCCACTTAACTTTCAACACCTTTAGCTGGTAATTTTTCAATTATATTGTTTATACATGCTTCAAAGCTATGAAATCTGCAATTACTATCTTTGTTAAAATTTCCATCAATCCTTGGTACTGTTGCAATGTTTGATAATTCTTGGCTGACTACGAGACTCCTGCACGCAATTGCTTTCCTTGGCTTCACGTTTGTTAATGTTTTGCATGCTTTGGACTTCCCCCCTCCGTATCTATCTTTTCTTCCTGTCTTTTTCTCTGCGTCAGCTTTTCATCAAGGATGGTCGAACACGTAATCGAACTTATATCATCTTGATTAATCCACACTTAACTAAACACTATGAATAAAATGGCAAAAGTCTAATTATTGCTAAGCAGTTGCTGCAAATAGATAAAGATGCTTAACGTAAAACTTGGAAAAAGATTTTTCTGTAAAACCTTGAGTATCTAACATGTAACCAGTTACATGATCCATGTCATAAATCAATAAAGTGTCGTGAAATCTTTTACACTCTCTCTTTTTAAAACCTCAACAAGGAAAGTGAAGTTTAACTCTTTGCTTAATGTATTGTTATGCCAGTATTGGAAGAAACCTCAAGGATCTGGCAGAAAAGACAGCAACATAGAGCAGGAATGTATTTTCAGAGTATCCAGTCCTAAAGATTTTCGACTAGGGGCTAAGATTCATTGAAAAAACAAATACAAAATTTGTCTTGTTGTGCCAAAATTTTCAAGCATGAGCATATATATATATATATATATAGTGGGAGAAGATATAAAAAAGGGCATTCAACAAAAAGGGCATTCAACATGTTTCTATACTTATATATCACTAGATAAAAAAGGGCATTCAACATGTAAGTCAATGTCTCTTCTATATAATATATACGTATGTCATGCTCATGCTTGAAAATTTTGGCACGAGAAGACAAATTTGTGTTTGTATATGTATATATATATAGACTAAGCAAATAGCTTAGAAGGACCGCTACTACCATCACAATTCAAAGCAAATACTAATGGAACAAAGTCAAGTCAGTAACAATTGAACATCACTAGAGAAAAAGGGCATTTATAACCTTGTACGAATAAATATGTTCATATATCACATTTTTGTAAATATACACCCAAGAAGTTTTTATTAAATATAAAGCACTACTTGACTTAACTGTTCGCTTTTGTTTAAAAATTATAAATGCACATGTAATAAGTTTTCAATTATTCTATTTTTGTAAGTTTCATATGCTATAGAAATTGAAGGGTAAAATATAAAGTGGATCATTTAACATCAATCAACCAATTAATTCAACAATCTTAATGGGCTTATAATTAATTATGATTATAATGTTAAAGAGTAATGATAAATTTATTTTGAAACTAACAATATATATTAACAATAAAACCTTGCTACATTTCTTACTTTATAAATACTATACTTCCCAATCATTTTATGTGGGATAAATTAATATATTTCTCTTTTTTTCTGGAAGCTTAACATCTATAGATTACAAAAGCAAACATAAATATTAAAAATGTGACCAAATAGATTTGGAATAATGTGATGTGAGATGGAACGTTAATTATCTTTTGTTTTAAATAATTTTGTGTTCTTGAACCTTTGAAAAATTCAATGTCATTGGATACTTCATTCGTCTACAACTTTCTCTTCTGTTTCTTTTCACTGAAGCAAGTCCATACAAGCGCAAAAAAGTCTGCTAATCCCATTGTCAGTTATCATCTTTTTCATTGGCCATCTGATTAAAATGTATCTGATTGAGAACAAAGGAGGAGCCATAGCATGCATGTTATTTTCACTCTCCTTCTTGGGCACATGGCCTGCTATTATGACTCTACTGGAACGACGGGGCAGGCTTCCTCAACATACTTACCTTGACTATTCCATAACAAATCTCTTGGCTGCTGTGATTATAGCTTTAACATTTGGTCAGATTGGCAAAGACACTCCTGAAAGACCAAACTTTTTTACTCAGCTTTCTCAGGTTTGTTCTTTTACCTGCTAAAGTTCTACACTTCCCAGTTACTTAATCAACTTGTATAGACGAAAAGAATGTGAAGTTGGTGCAGGATAATTGGCCATCTGTTATGTTTGCCATGGCTGGTGGCGTGGTCCTCAGTATCGGAAACCTGGCGACACAGTATGCTTGGCCTTTTGTTGGCTTATCTGTGACAGAAGTCATCACTTCTAGTATGGCTGTTCTTCTAGGTTTGTGTCTGTCACAATGATTGTGATACTTTTGGATGGGTTATGGATTTTGATCTCCATTTCCTTTCCGGGTCACAGGAACTACCATGAATTACTTCTTAGATGACAAAATAAATAGAGCGGAGATTCTCTTTCCAGGTGTTGGTTGCTTCTTGATTGCAGTTTGTCTTGGCTCAGCTGTTCATTCATCTAATTCATCTGACAACAGAACAAAGCTGAATAGCTTAAGTCATCAAAAACAAGAAGGGTATTTCTCTTTGTTTTTCCACGTTTATAATTTCAAATCCTTTCAAAATTCGTTCCCTTTTTATTATAATATGTAAGCTAGTTTGATTCATTTGATTAGTTTCTGCTCTTAAGTTCTGAAATCGCCCTCATGTCACAACTGGATTTGTCCTTGGACAGAGCTGCAGATTCGTCCATGCCTAAGGAATCATTTTCAAACAAGGGTATGAAGCTCGGTGAAGTTGTATAGTCATATCATATATCAATTTTTTTAGCTTATAATTGTTGCGAGACTCAAGCCATTCATTGGGTAATGGGTCAATCACTCTTTCTTAAACCGTGACAGAGATAGAGTCTGTTGCTTTCTTTTCTTGGTGGACATTAACAGGGGATATCGAGAATGGCAACACAAATGGAGTTGCAGAGAAGGCTAAGAATGGCAACACAAATGGTATTGCAGAGAAGGCTAAAGCTGGAACAGCAGATTTCCTCGTGGAGCTGGAAAGCAGAAGATCAATCAAGGTTTGTGGTTCTACCTGATCTTCATCCTCTTATGGCAGTTCGCAGACTTGGAAAATCATTATGATGTCACTGAACTAGACAAATGTAGGTTTCAAGTCATAGCTTATGAGTTATGACATTTGAGCTGATGTGCCAGTTGAAAATGCTATTCTGCTGCTGAAATATAACTAGTTCTGCAAAATTTTGTTATTGATCCAAAAAACTAAAACAAGTACGATGGGCTCTTTCTGCAGGTGTTTGGGAAGGGAACAGTACTGGGACTGGCCATAACTTTTTTTGCCGGTGTTTGCTTCTCTCTTTTCTCACCAGCGTTTAACCTAGCAACAAATGATCAGTGGCACAAATTGAAGAAAGGGGTTCCTCATTTGGTTGTCTATACTGCATTTTTCTGGTTCTCAGTATCCTGTTTTGTCCTTGCCATCATCCTGAACATAACCTTCCTTTACCTTCCTGTGCTGAAAGTGCCCAAATCGTCTCTAGAAGCTTATCTTAAAGACTGGAAAGGCAGAGGCTGGGCGTTTCTGGCTGGTTTACTATGTGGTTTTGGGAACGGTCTCCAATTTATGGGAGGTCAAGCTGCAGGATATGCAGCAGCAGATGCTGTTCAGGTGAGTGGCATTCATGAACATTGAGTTGCTCTAATAAATTATGATGCAGTAGAAAATTTCTGAATTACATGTCAAAAAACGTATCAGGCGCTACCACTTGTAAGCACATTTTGGGGTATCATCGTCTTCGGAGAGTACCGAAAGTCGTCAAGAAGAACGTACATCTTACTTGCAGCTATGCTTGCCATGTTCATTGTGGCTATTGGGGTGCTTATGGCATCTTCAGGGCACAGAAAGTGAGATATTATAACACTAACTTGTTTGTTATTGCAAAGGGCGTAGTATTGATTAATGAATAGTAATATAATAGGTCATCATTAATCTAAAGTTAGCCGCCTATATCAATTATGAGGGCCATCACCCAATATTTGTTTCCATCATCATATTGACTACTTTAGTTTATCCGTCCAATTAAGGATGGCGTGCATATGATATGTGTAATTCTTATCAAAAGTGATTTAGATCCTCTCCTCTATTTATTCAATTTTAACCCTGTGCTATGAGCTATGAGCTTTTAGCCACAGAAACAAATGAGACAGGCAGAATTTTATGGCTAAAAATTCACACCGTGAGGTTGAAATCTATCAAAAAGACACTGAAAAGTATAGGATTCTCTTTACTAATCAATTGTACGAGACATTCCATGTAGGTTGAAGACAAGAGTGAAGAACTATTTGTTCAATTATGTATAGGTGATTTAAGGCAACAAAATGAGCATATTTGCTCATTCTACTCACTATCTTCAAGATCATATCATACCCCTTGAATTTAGGAAGGCCCTCTATGTAAAGTCTAATAATTTGCCCAAGAATTGGCAGCAATTAGAGTCGTCCTCATGAAGCCATTCTCGTATATGTGTTGACTTGACAAACTTACCGCTTAACATGACTTCTTTCATTCTTCTACCATCTTTTGGAAGGAACATAGACTGAACGCTTTTATTGTGGGTAAAATGTCAAAATACTCCTTTCTTAGTCATTATGCACCAATATTATTTTTGCTCTTAATTCAATATCATAAGTTACCATAACCCTGTATTTCCACTGCAAAATATCTCCATGAAGTTGACAAGAGTTTGAATGCATTTTACTATGTCGTTATAATAGAAACCACATTTGACTACAAAAAAAAGTTGTTATTAAAAATTTCAAAATTGTTGCTAATACTCCTTAGTAATGATTTATATTCATCGTAAAAAATGTCGCTAAATTTTCGTAGCTAAAAGTTATAGGCAATGTTTTTAGCTAATTATCCTTAAAAGTTTTTTCCTATGCTTTATTTTTGTAGCGAAAAACAAGTTAGAAGTTTTAGTATTATAACTTGTATATTTCCTTGCTCTAACTTTCTTAAATTCCTCCCACAGTTTAGTTTGGACTTAGACAAATTGTTTTGATATTTTCTATTATTAAAAATTTATCTATTAAAAATATAATATTCACAAACTAAAATAAATGTACCTATTATTATTGACTAAAATAATAGTAAATAGAAAGTTAATTGCGAGGAAATTAGATGGATTTAAAAAAATCTCCTACCTATAGTAACTAGTTTAAAAATTTACTAAAAGTAATTGATGATTGGTCTTGGGTAATGAAAAAAATAAAAAAACTAAATAATATCCAAGAGAATACAAATTAAATAAGTCATCAAATTAAGAAATTGATGATAGCTAATGTTTACATAACTACTTCATCTAATTTTGTCTTTGATGTCATGATTTAATAAATTTATAATTGATTTATCTTTTGGATCGATAGAATTTTCTAAACTATAAAATTGCACTTTCGTGAGCTATAATTATCTCTTATTTGATTAATTAACTCATATTTCTACCAAGCAACACCCTTTTAAATGCATTGAGTTATGTGAAATTCTATAAAAAGTTTCATTCTAACATTGGAAAGACCATGTATGTATATCTTTAACACACCATTCAACTCTTATGATCCACTTATAAAGCAAGTTATCTCAAAGCATCCACAGGTGAATTTAAATTAGATTTAAATGCTAACATGAATAAATCAACATTAAGAGCAATTTAGACACGATAGGCAAAGATTGTGGAGTGATATGAATTTTATGAGCCATATCGTTAGTAGTAATTGATATGGATAGTTTGAAGTAAAATTGCATATTATTTACGCACAAAATATCCATTTTTTGAGATTTTAAGCATAAGAGTTAATAGATCAATATTTAAACTCTTTTATTCTTTCATTTGTGTTATCATGCCTAGTTAGGTGATTTTAGAATTTGCTTTTAATATGCATATTGAGACCATAGTTTGTTAAATCAGTACCACTAAAATGGTAAAGGCACTTAGGTTCAATAGTTGTTTAACTTGTTTTCTTGAATTACCCTACCATATTTTATCCTTCGAAATAACCAATTTTGAGCCTTAGCCTTTTTCATTGATTATAACCAAATTATTAGCCTTTAACTTATTTTTCTTTAAGCCTTTTTATTAATTTGAACCTTGAAGGTTGTTTACATTACTTGATTGTTTGAAACTTAAAATTTGAAAAGGTCCAATATTTCTTTAATTTAATTCTTCGTTCATTTTGGGATTTAAAAGATAAGAGAAAGTATGTTTAAGTATTGGTACTAATGAATTTAAAATGCAAAAGGCCTATATTATGAAAGAATAAGTTTCTTGTAATATTGATTTTGTAAATTCCCTTCAATTTATCACTTTTTTATTATACCAATCATACCTTACCTAAGCCCCATTAAATCTTTATAAGTATCTTTTGATTTTTATTTCTAATTTAGTTATAAGTAGTAAAGATATGATAATATCGCAAGCTTATGGTTAAGAGTTCTACTATGTATTGATTTGAAAGTACTTATAATTTTCACCCTAAATACTTGAGTGCATTGGTGAAACCTTAATAAGAGTGTAAAGATTTGTGCTTTTGATTTCAAAAAGATTATTGATGTTTTATTATTAATATTAACTTATAAATGTTAGTTGTAGGATAACTTGATTCAAATTGTATGTTAATTTGATTAATATGAAATTATGATTTAAAGTGTGAATGGATAGGTTGAGATTAATAAAGGATGGATGTTTGTAGGATTGATCATTTAGATTATGATTTGCCTAAGGACAAACAAAAGCTTAAGTGTGGGGACGTTCGATAAATGCTTATTTGACTACATTTATATACCCATATTTAATGTGTTTGAGTTATTATTCAATAGTTTTATAGTATTTTTGTACTTAATTCGCTTCAAATGCATTTATAGGTGATAATTGCCTTCCCGAACCAAAAAGAGAAGAATTTGGATGAAATTGAGGAATAGAATGAAGATTTCAAGCAACTTGGACATATATGTATAGTGACTATATAAGTCTCTATAAACATGTGAGATTTGAAGAATTTTGTTTTTGGTCGTGTGAGGTTACATGCCCATATATGTTGATATAAATGGTCATGTATGTTGCCTATGTAAGTATCTATGTCTACGTGAAATCACAAATTTTGGTGTCTTTAGAAATACACAATCATTTACACAACTATGTATTTCTATAGGGTACCAGCCTCAACTATTGAAAAGAATGGACTAGATAGATTAAACTTAATGGTGCAAGGTGATGGGGATAATCATATTGATGATGACCCTAAGACTTACAAAGAGGCTATGGCAAGTCTAGATTATGAGAAGTAGTTTAAAGCTATAGAATTCGAGTTAGAATCCATGAGAATAAAAAAAGTATGGACTTTGGTTGATCCCTCAAAGGATATAAAACCTATAAGATATAAATGGGTATTTAAGAAAAAAGTTTGAGTAGACGGGAAGGTTGAAACCTCTAAAGCCCATCTTGTTACCAAAAGATATAATCAAAAGGAAGGTATTAATTATAATGAAACTTTTTCAATTGTAACAATGCTCAAATCTATTCGGATTCTGTTTGCTATAGCTGCATATTATGATTATGAGATATGGCAAATAGATGTGAAAACAACATTTCTTAATGGAGAGCTCAAAGAAGATGTCTATGTAACTCAACCTGAAGGTTTCACATTGTTATCTGCTCCTAATAAAATATGTAAGCTACAAAGATCTATTTATGAATTGAAGTAAGCTTCACGAAGTTGGAATATTCGCTTCAATATAACAATCGCAAAGTTCGATTTTGTGAGATGCGAAGAAGAGCCATGTGTGTACAATAAGGTTAATGGAAGCATAGTTATTTTCCTAGTGCTATATGTAGGTGACATATTGCTAGTAGGAAATGATGTACCAGGCATGCAAAAGACAAAATTTTGGCTATCTGAATAGTTCTTCATGAAGGATATGGGAGAAGCAGCTTATATTCTTGGAATCAAGATCTATAGAGATAGATCAAGGAAGCTGCTAGGTCTCTCCCAATCCATGTACATTGATACTATCTTAAAAAGGTATCACATGAAAAATTTCAGAAAAGATTGTCTACCGATAAACACTAAAATTTCTCTTAGTAGAGAGGATGGCCCTAAAATTCTAGAAGAAAGAGAGTACATAAGTAGGGTCCCATATGCTAGCACAGTGGGAGTTATCATATATACCATGACATGTACAAAACCTGATGTAGCCTACACACTAGGAATAGTGAGTAAGTATCAAGGTAACCTAGGTGAGGAACATTGGAAAATGGTTAAAACTATCCTCAAGTACTTAAGAAGAACTAAGGACCAATTCCTCATATACGGAGACTATGAATTAAAGCTAATAGGTTATACTGATGCTAGCTTTACATCAGATAAGGATGATATCCAATCTACCTCTGGTTATATTTTTACTTTAAATGGAGAAGCAGTAAGTTGAGAAAGTTCCAAGCAAACTACTGTAGCTGATTCAATTACTGAAATAGAATACATAGATGCATGTGATGCAGTTAAGGAAGTTGTTTGGATCGATAAAGGAAGTTGTTCCTTTATTATGTGACAATACCAGTGCAATTGCACAAGCTAAAGAATTAAAGTCACACCAAAGATCCAAATATGTTCTGTGGAAGTTTCATCTGATTAGAGAAATTGTTGAGCGTGAGGACGATCAAATTCAAAAGGTTGAAGGAAAGGAGAATGCTGCATATTCCTTCACTAAGGCGCTTGGATCAAAGGAGTTTGATAGGCACAAGTGGAAAATAGGATTAAAGTTCATGACTAATTGGGTCTAGGTCAAGTGGGAGATTATTGAAATTATGCCTATGACCCAATCGTTATGTAATAGATTGAACATCTTAGTTTTGTGATTGTTAATTTTGATTAATAATATGGCAAATGATTTTATTATCATATTATGTTTATTGTTTTTATTCTAATATGATAAGTCCTTGATTAAATTTATACA
>JANVCQ010446574.1:0-18647 GCA_025531925.1 Erythroxylum plowmanianum | reverse complement strand
GTTGTTGAGAAAAGTAAGAGTTAATAACAGTATAAGATGGTTTGTGTTGGATTGTGTTTGGAAAAAATAGGTGACACGATGGATGTAGAGGTGAATTTTGATGAAAAAAAGCTGATGGATATTTGAGGTGGAGTTACGAAATGGATAAGTGCATGCTTTAAGTTCTTAGGGAGCAAAAAAATAAAGGCCAAAAGGAGGATATAAATTTTAGTGATGGTGCATATAGAGAGGTAATAAAGGAAATTAATGAAAAGTTTAGGGTTAAGATTAATCAGAGCAAAATTATAAATCGGTTGAGAACTTTAAAGGAAGAAACGCATTTGGCAATATTTCTTGATGGCAAAAGTGGAATTGGATGGAATGATGTTACCAGGACATTTGAAGCTGTTCCAGAGGAGTGGCAAAGTTTGATGCAGGTATTTTATTTAGTACTTATATAGTTAATTTTTTATATTTGTATTTTTTTTATGCATGAAGTTTGTTGACATAGTTTCTTGTATTTTGATTGATAACGAAAAGGTGAAACATATTCGAGGGAAGACTTTACCTAATTTGGACCTTGTTCGTGAGATCTATTGGAAAGATAGAGCTATCGGATCTGAAACTGAAAGTGCAAAGGAGAAGGTTCAAAGATGGGCAAAGGAAAGGTGGGATATGAATATTGAGGACATTGATAATATGCAAGAAAATAATGAGGTTCATTTAGAGAGTTTTTATCCATTTGAGAGTGAGAGTACTCCAACAATACCAACAACTCAAGTTCCCTCATCATCAACTCCTTCAGTGTCAAAGCCATCGTACATAGGTAAGAAAAGAAAAACACGAGTGGAAAATCAAATTTCTTCAGAATTACGGGTTATGTCCAATGCAATGAAAGAAATTGCACAAGCTATTGTAGCCACAAACCCTCATGTTAGAAAAGAGGAGGAAATATTTAACGCAATGAAAGAATTAGAATTGGAAGGACATGTTCTCTTGGATCCAGTTGATTGGCTTGTAGAGCTTCCTAACTCTATTTGTGTGTTTTTTGCATGTCCAGTTGAACTATGTTTAGATTTATTGTCTAGGAAGATGAGTTGGTGTTAGGCTTTTATAGCTTGCTCAATTTAAGTGTAGAACTTTATGGATGATATAATTTTCTCTATGCAAGTATAAATGTTTTTTATTTAATTTTATGATGTAACGATCTTATGTCTCCTTTTCACAGGAAGACATGTTAAACTTATTATGGTATTATGTAATTTGGAGTGAAATTTCAAAAATTGATAATGCTTTGTAGTTGTCAATGCAAAAGAACTACTGCTCGTTCATGCATTTTTAAACTTTCAAATTATAATAGTTTTCTATTGTATTCATAGCTCGGTCTAGCCTAATATCATTTGCAATCAATTTTTCTTTTCATTTTAATAATGAACTTTTTTTATGATATCACTTATAGTGAAATTGATTTTATAACTTGCTCTATGTAAGTGTAAATGTTTATTATTTAATAAGATTATTTTTTAGTCAAGGGTAAAAATGTCATATGAAATAATTGAATTCATTTTGATTGTGTTCCAAACAGTGTAATTGAATTCAATTCTAATATTACTAGGTTTATTCTAAACAGTGTAAATTGAATTGAATTCAATCTCATTAATGTAATTGAATCTAATTCATTAATGAATTCAATTTGAAGGTTTCCAAACATCCCGTTAATAATTTTCTTCTCTTTAGCACTGGAGTTGGTCAAATCAATATACAACAAGCCCCTGAATTGACTAATGGGAATTAAAACAAAGGAAAGGAAAATCTATGCCCATGTATAGACTACTTGTATACCTAGATTACATCCCATTCAAAGCATTTTGACAGAAAAAGAAACCCCTGTCAAGTTGGCTTATTAAATCTTTGCCGAAGATTGCAGCTTTCTTCCATATCTTAAGCCAAAAACTTGAAAATAAACCAAAAATAAAGAAAATTTTCCTATTCCTACTCTCGTAAATGTTCAACTTATGACTATTTCATTATCATTGCTGGGCAATACTCGTAATGCTCAACCAAATAGGAATTAGGATAAGAGTCAAGACCAAAGGTCAACAAAACCAATGTATAAATCAATCTTCATAATTAAAAAAAAGAAAGTTAACTACTCCAAACAGAGAAGGACTTCCTAAAGCTGGTATACATTGTAAAATTTCGCAAATCTACTGATGTGCTAGAGCACTCAGTCGCACTTTGGTCTCAGCATTTTTATAATATTTTAACATAACTTCCAATCAGTATTAAAAAAGTATAAAGCTTTCGAATTTGTAACTAAGGAGTAGTTTTTGGAGTTTTAACCTTATTCCTTACGAAATTATCAAATTCTTCCAAAAAATGCATTTGATATACTTACACCCTAGCCCATGCATCTCATCATACTCACATTAGCACAATATTTGAAAGCACCAAGTGGTACGATACAAGCAAACACTAGTATGTTTACCCCATAAAAATTTCATAGAAAACTATAAGTTAATAACAATTAGTGCAAATCTTGAATTTTTATGAGGGGAAATACAAGTGTACACAAGCATTGTATTATATCTAAAATCTTAATCCCTAAGGTGACACAACCTAAGTCTAACCTAATGGAATCAACTCTCTTTCCATGACAACGGTCACCTTCTTTATTGTGACAACGGTCGAGGCTCCCACGAGACTTTATTGTTTTGGCTTGAGGTCATTTAATTACCGTTTGCGATCATCTCGATGATCAAAGGGATGACGAGTTAGTTTATGTCTTGTAATCAATTGGATCGTTGTAGTTAAATGATATAATTATATCTTGTACATATTTAAATATATATAATAAAGGTCCATGAGATAAATACACATTAAAAAATGAAGTTATATTGTGATTATAATTATGAGATTCATATTTCATTTATGTACTATCCCTAATTTATTTCTAGTCATTGTTCTATTAATAATAGACATTAATAGAACATAAAAAGGTCAACATATGTTATATTATTTCTTATAAAGGAAGTAATTGATCTCGTAGACTAAAGTATAAAGATATTTCAACAAATATGTGGGTGTTTATTATAGAACAAGTTTATTGAATTGGCTTCATATGAAAATTTTATTTTAAACATTGCTTATATGTCTATGAAAATGCTCATTGTGATAATTGTATAAGTGATCATATGACTTGAGATCTTCAAATTATCTAATATAGTAATTGCTATGTTTTGATACTACATGTGACTTATTTTATTTAGAGATAGCTCAGTCGATAGTCATTAGATATAGTATGAATTATATGGAAGTAACTGAGTGATAATAGAAGATTTATCACCCTAGAGTGATTAGAAGAATGTTTTATTGTTCATAATTAGTATAGATTTGGGAAATCTTTAGCCAAGGTGGAATAACACTTTATAAAATAATTTAAAAATATCATGGAATGATAATTTGTAAAATAATTTACAAATATCTAGGAATGACACCTTGTAAAACAGTTTACAAATGTCATTAATTGAATTTATGTGATTGAACTTAAATAGAGTATATATTAATTTCATGCTTTATATCTAATCAAAACATTGTATAATAAAATCATTAAATTATGCATGAAAAAGTTAGTCAAAATTATTTTGACATTCCTAAATATTTGGATGGCTATGATGCGTTGCTAGATGTCAATCTTGATCTATGGATATAAATTGTTTAATTAGCAAATTAAAAATTCTAATCACAAATATAATGTAGGGTTATAATTCATATTCATTGCTAATATATTTAAGAGCCTAATGAGTCACACACAAAGAATGAGTTGAAGAGAGAAATGTGTTTTTGATTAAGTTGGACTTGATTAGATAATGGATCCTTCAACTAACTTATGTCTCTAGGTTCAGCTCTAACCACTACTGGTTCAACTCATACCCCCTGCAATTTGCACCTCTACCAACTTCTAACAATGTCAATACTTCAAATATCAGGAAAACCTGGGTGCAAGTTGGAAGTAATAACATTCCTGGTGCAAAGTTGAGCTATTATAGTCAAAGTGGAGTAAAAGAATAACAATAGGCCTCATCTTCCATTCAAGATTCGATTGCAGGACCAAATAAATGACATTCTACACTAATATGTTTATTCACTATCGAGAGGATTGCTTTTCTTGTGAAGGAGCAGTGGGCTAACACAAATAGGAAACAATATGGCTTACCGGATATTCTTATCAACAATGACGACACCTTCTTTTTTAAGTTCACAAAAAAAAAAGCAACAACTAAAGTACTTGATGTTGGTCTTTGGCATCTCCAGAGTAAAGTAAACCAATTTTATTGCAATTTTGGATTCCCGGAATGAAAATTGAAGAAATTAAGTAAGAAAACATAGCTTTATATATCATCATTCATAAAGTCCCCTAAGCATATTAGACAACAAATGGATTGAGCTACTTGCGAGATACATTAGAAAAAAATATTTGCATGATCAAACAACAACTGAGGTGTTTAGAATCAATTTTACCAAATTATATGTTCTGGTCAGCTTAATGACTCACTTGCCTGATTTTATCCCCATTATAAGACTAAATGAGCAACTTGAAACCATGGAAGATACTTTTAAAGTCACTTATGCATACTCCTACTCAAAAGTTGTTTATGACAGACATATATGATGACCTGGGGAAAATTGTTGAAGTTGAAGTTACTGATCCCAACAATGAAATAAAATAGATAGTAGAAGTTACATCTTTAGTAGGGAAAAAAGGACAAGAGTTTCAATCTTGACTGAACCAACAGATATTACAACAAATTTAAAGTAGATGATTATAGAAGAAGTTAGTCCAACCACTCCAATGTAGGAGAAAACAGAACAACAAATTGAGAACCAAGATGAGGAGAGTCAAATATTTGGAAAATAATTTGAAATAATACAAAAGAGGAAATCAAGTAGGAAAAAGAAACCACCTACTCAAAATTACAAAATATGAAAATTGCAACTTGAAAATTCGTACTAACAAGTTACTTATTAGAGATCTGATTATTGAGAATAAACTTGATCTTCTCGCTATTTTAGAATCTAGAATTAGAGGTAGGAATGGTGACATTTTCAAATTGTTAAGCATTGAGTGGCTACAGATAGAAAAACTCAATGACCATCATAGTTGCAGAATTTTGGTGATCTATAATAGCAAATTTGTTGAATTTTATCAATCATGCATTACTAAGCAATTAATCCCTAGTGATGTTGTCTACAAATCAATAAATATGCCTTGTCTATTTTCCTTTATTTATGCTCACAATGATGGCTATCAAAATAATTAGCTATAGAGTGGAATTAGGAGATTATCTTCTCACATTTAGAAACCATGCCTACTCATTGAAGATTTCAATGCCATTATTTCATCAAATAAAGTGGAAGGGGTTCATGCTAATAACACTCCTTGTTAGGAGTTAAGATAATGCCTAGCTAATGCTGAGGTATATGATATTGCCTTTGGGGGAATTTTCTATATATGGAGCAAAAATCAATAGGATAATGATCTAATCAAGAAAAAATTGGATAGTAGTCTAGCTAACCTTAAATGGTTCAAAAATTTCCAAACAACTTCGACTTATTCCCTAATTCTTGCCTATCATACTACTCCCCCATAATCACTAAAATTTTTTTGTAAGGCTCAAATTTCCTTTCAGATTTAACAATTTTTTATTAATATACTGTGACTTGAGGATGCGGTATAGAAAGGTGTCACTAATGAGGTGCATGGATCTAAACAACATAAATATATTAAAATAATTATTATGATTAAACAATGTCTTAAGCTTTTGCATAGAGAAAATGTTGGAAACACTTATCATCTTGTTGCAACTTCCAAAAGTACTCTAGCCTTGATATTTAGAATGAGTTGCATAAAAAGCCACACTGTATATTGTTTTTGGAAAAAAGAAAAACAAGCAACGGTTAATCTGTCAAAGGCTCTTTTCTTTAACTTCTCATTTATGACACGGAGATCTAAAATTGAATGGCTAAAAGGAGGGGACAGAGGTTCTTCGTTCTTTCACAAATTTGTGATATCCAAAAAAAGCTGCAAATAGAATTTACAATATAATGATGAACAATCAAAACATATCCAATTAAGGAATGCTGAAATAATAAGCCTATCATTATTTTTATACTTATATGAAGCACTTACCAATGAAACAAAATCCTCAATTGAAGTGCTGGAAAGCATCATGTGTAGAAGTATAACATCAAAAGAAGCTGCTGCTTTCCAAACATGTTACCAGATAAGATATTGATCAAATTTCAAAACTATGAATCCTTACAAAGCACCTAGGCCTGATGGGTTTAATATATTCTTTTTTTACCAAAACATGGCCTCTCATCAAAGAAATGGTATAAGATGTTATTCTAGAATTTTAAGAAAAAGAGGATGCTTAAAGAGTTCAAGGGAAATTTCATAACGCATTCCCAAAGGTGGTGAAGAAAACATTTTGGCGATTTCAAACCTATAGCCTTTTATAACTCAATCTATAAAATTGTCTCAAAAATCTTGGTAGAAATATTGAAGGAAGTCTTAATTAATCATGTGGAAAGTACTCAAGGTGCTTACTTACCTAGTAGAGAGATGTGAGACAACATTTTACTTGTGTAGGAGTTTATGAAAGGATATTCCAAGAGGAAAGCGGGAAAAATTTCATACCAAAAATTGATTTGACAAAAGCATATGACAATACGATTACAATTTTCTTTGCAATATTATGAGAGCATTAGATTTCCCAATGTGTTTCACTGAATGGATGACTTACTGTTTCATAACTCCATCATTCAGCATCCTCATCAATAGAGAGCCCACTTCCTTCTTCAATAGCTCTAAAGGTATTAGATAAGGCAATCTTTCTTCTCCTTACTTATTTGCCATTGTCATGGAGGTTTTCAATAGACTCTTAAAAAAAATTGTGGAAAGAACCAAACATTTCAAATATCATTCCATGTAAACTAAATTGAGGATCATTGACCTCAGTTTTTCTAATGATCTAATTATCCTCACTATAGTGAATAGAAATTCATTTACAGTTGTAATAGTGGCCATTAAAATCTTCTTTAGATTTTTTGACATCCCAGTTAACACTAATAAGTGCTCCCAAAAGTGTTATGGATCATAGGCTCATGATATAACACATCACTAGATTTAGATAAATGTTTCTACCATTCACTTTTCTTGGAGTACAATAACAACATCTAGATTGAGCTATGGGAGTTTTAGACCTTTTTGTGAGCAAGATACAAGCTAAGATCACAGGATAGAACATGAAGGTTTTATCTCTAGTTAGAAAAACTCATTCATACTTGGAGTTTGGGCTCTTAAATTTTTTATTGAATTTACTCTTTATAGTTAGAATATAGTCACTTTTAACTCTTTATATTTCAGTAAATGGAGACTAATTAGCAAGCATAGGAGCAATCACCTAAAGAATGTTTAAAGGTAGTCAAGTTATTTTTTGATTATTCTTTGAGGAATTATTCAACTTTTGATCTGAAGAGTTGCTAAAAAATATGGAATGGAATTACTCAACCATAATTTTACTTAGCATAGGAGAAAGTAGGTTGAGGATTAATCTTAACATGATTTTCTGGATTAATAGGTATTTCAGAGCCCCTTACTAAATTTTTATTCACCGTCTTAATGCTTACAACTTCATTCAATACTTCCAAATTATCTCTTAGTGCATCCATATCATTATCCAAATCCATTACCTCACTATAATCTCCAATTTTGAAGATTTTATTCCATCTTAGACCTTTATGAGAAGTTGAATGTCTCCATTGGTAAGTAACTTAAATGTAATACTTATATAAATCACCATCTTCATTCATTTGCATTAGTAGGATGAAATTTAGTAAAGTTTAAGTAGCATCATTCAATACTCAAACTATATCATAATTAATTCTTTTAAAGGTGGAAGTTACCTAATTCATCCTTTTTGGTTTACCACTAAAAGTAGATATGTATTTTAAAAAATATATTTGTTACTAAAATGGTAAAGACCATTTTCAAGCACTCATGTTTTATAATCCCAAGCATTAAATGGACAAAAAGCTAGTCTTTTGTCAACAAAGAAACCAATAAGAGATGAGCTTCATTTAGCCATACCATCCTTAAGTACCTCCACAAGAGGACCAATAACAGGATGCCCATTTCTAGTAGTTAAAGGAAAAAACTATAATATGCTATTTTGATTATGGTATTGTGTGATGTGTTGTACGTGCATTTTATAAAGTATGCTTTATTTATCATATACTAGAGTAATTTAAGCATTTAAATGTATTATTGAAGTTATGACGGAGATCACGGATAGACCATAAAAAGTTCTGGCTCGATTGGAAATTTTTACGAAATTTTCCTAAAACTCCAAAAAGATATGGAATGAGTCCAAACGAGCTTTAAAAGCTCCAAAATGTTCTTTGGAGATTTAGTACACTTTTGAATGAAATTCAGACAATTTTAGTGACATTTAATGATTTCCGGATTCAATCCAAAAATTCTTCCGAACAATTAAACAAGTTTCCAAACAATTTCAAAATACAATGACAAGCTTCAGAATTAGGATTGGAGTCTTGTCAAAATGGATGTTGTTTGAATAGAATTCGGGTAATCTAAAATTATGGGACTATAATGCCCTTTTTGGAAAATAATGGATATTGATGATTGTAAACCCATTCGAAAGTTTTAAAAGCATCCAATCAATAAGTATTGACTCTAATTAGAGTATTTCATGGTCAATTTGGTGATATGACGGTTGTGAAATATTTTCAAATTTTAATTCGATTAGTAGGTGAAGTAAACTCATTGAAGGGTAATTTGGTCTTTTTGTATAAAATGGTGTTAATGGATTAATGAGTCACACTTAATGACTAATGAGAAAATGACATGTGTGTGATGAGTCATTAGAGATGACCAATGAGAGAATGACGTGTGTGTGATGAGTCATTAGAAATAACCAATAGGAAAGTGAAATGTGCAAAGCATTAAAGAGTATAAAAAGCATGAATTAAGACATAAGTTGCTTCATTTGGTGATTTAACATGAGAGTAGTCATGAGAGAGAAAAAGTGAAAAACAAAAGAAGAGAGACCAAGGAGAAAGGTCGACCAAGGAGAAGAGGAAGAAGAGGGAACTGATTTTTCATAGATTCGAAGTGGAAGTTGGAGAAATCATGATCAAGTCTACGTGTTTATCCATTTACCCAAGAGATTGAAGGAAAAAAGTGGTAAGTTTTCCTAGCTTAAACTACTAGTTTTTGTGGGTTTTTTTGACAGGATCAATGGAGGTTTTTGACTTGCCATGGAGAAGAAGGTCGAAATCAAGAAAGTTAACCAAGAAATCAAGCTTGAAAAAATTGGTGAAGGTTAGGTTTTTTTTTAATTAAGGTTTCTAGTGTGATATGATCCAAAATACTATTTTTGATGTTTTATGATGCTCATAATATGGTTTTGATGCTAATAAAGTAAAGAGATGAAAAAAAAAGAATTGGTTTGCATTTGAATTTGGTTTTAGTTTTTAGTTGAATTTCAGCCAAAGGTGCATGATTATGTAAAAAATTTGTTAGTGAGATTTTATGGCTTAAATGTGTATATTAAAATGTCATGGAAGGGGATTTGGATTGGTTTTAAGTGTTAGAAATCAAATGGAAAGTTTAATGTAAAATATATTAAGTTTAGCCTTAACAGAATTTTGGGTATAAAAGTATGGTTATGATGTAATGACCATGTGAATGGGATTAAGGATGGTCATTAAGTATAATTATTAAATGAAATGTTATGTTATTATCTGAAAAAATTAATATATGGAATGTATGTGGAAAGTAATGAAGTTGAAATGGTTTATGGTGTATTTAGTTGAAAAATGTGTTAAGGAGTTAAATGTATTTGTATTAAGTTTTCGAATCGAAAAACAAAGGCAACTAAAGGATTTCAAAGTAGTGAAAAGGAAACTAGCAAGTTGTGAGCATATTTGAATTATTTTATATGACTTAATTTTTTGCAAAGGAATTGATGACATGTAATTTTAAATTATGCATTAAATTGAATGATTATGAATTGAAAATGTATGAGCTGAAAATAATTGATTTCGAAAATAAGATGAATTGAAAATGTATGAGTTGCTTTTGCCTATGGAACACTACTAGGTTTTATACATGTTATTATATAGGTCAGAATATTTGATCATACATCGTAATGTTGGAGGGCATCTAGAATTATTAGCATAAAAAGAAAAAGAGAATGAGTCTATTAGCAAAGTGTTTGTGTCTCCCTCTGCAAGTATGGAGTATATAAAGTGCTAGTCAAAGTTGTCACGAGTAAGCGATGCAGAACATGCTCCATAATTACCAATTTGTAATGATTAACATATTGCAGGTAGGCAATGTAAAATCAGCTCTATAAATAGCAGTTAACCAATTGCAGGTAAGCAATGCAGAACTAGCTCTATAACTACCGATTTATAGCAGTTAACCTATTGTGGGTAAGTGATGTACAACTAGCTCTACAAATAATGGTTAATCGATCGTGGGTAAGCAATACAGAACTAACTCTGTGACATTATGGCCAATGTACCATGCGGTAAAGAAACTAATGGTAGGCTATGTTGAGTAAGACAATTCATGACAATAATAATGTCGTCACTATTTATTTTAAAAGTAATTTATGAGGCATTGTATGTACCATTTCTAATGGCTGGCTTATTTTTAGTATATAAGTGTTCAGAAAAACTTATTGCCACCATTATTTATTGTTTAAGGAAAATGGAAACTTTTATGTTATGAATTTAATTTCGAAAAGCATTTCGAACTAGTAATTCAGAAAAAAAATTGAAATTTTATTTTACGAAGTGTTATTTTATTACCAAATCTTATGGTGCATGAATCAATTTTCATGGCAATTATCTTACCATGAGTTTTATTATTGTATGAGAATATTTTAGTTATGCTGTTATGAAAGGTTTCATTTTTAGTAAATGATTAACACTCACTTAGCTCGTTTAGCTCACCCCTATTTTTATTTTTTTAAATAAACTACCCCAAGTATGCATACAAGTGGTATAGTAGCTAAGATTGCCCAACAAAATTAGTTGTATTGTCAGGTGTTGCTGTGTTTGTCATTTTTTCTATGTATGTGTTTTCAAAAAATTGGCTTAGTTACTTATATATATGGTTTAAATTACTTTGGAAAGGTTTAAAAATGTGATCTTGTAATATTTTTGGGATTGTAAAATGTTAAGAATTATTTATTTGTGGTTTCTTGTGATGTGGACCTGAAGTCCTATTCTAGAAGTTGAGATAATATATGAAATACTATAAGCGTTTTAAATCATTTTATCCACGTTTTTGAAATTTGGGAATCTTAGAAAAATATGTCGTTATGTTGTCAGATTTTTATAAAAAAATAGTCACTATTTTTTGCACTTTTAAAGTATAAAAGGTTTTTAATAGTTGAATGTCTTAGTTTTACAGGAACCCTTCAGTTGAGTTAGATATCGATTGAAGGGCTACCATGGAGTCATTGGATGGGCTCCACTCAGGTTCTAGAAGGGGAACTCTGGGATGAGTCCTTTCAAGAACTAGAGAGAGTTAGAGCATGAAGAATCATGCAATACCTAGCTCTTTTCTTGACAATGGATGGATTTTGAGGAATAAGGATAAGAGAAGAAGGTGATTTAGAAGCAGAAGAAGGTGATTTTACGAGAGGGGAAAGAGGAACCTAAGGTCTTTACTTAGGTCTCGATTAGGAACAAAATACATATTACTTAGAAATGAAATAAAAGAAACTAAAGCATTATGGGATTAAATTAACATTACTAAAAATGGTAATTTAAAGGCAGGAAAGAAATTAAGGAAAAAGATCATAAAACCAAGCAAACTCAAAAGCTTTCTTAGAGGGGAGGTATAATGAAAAGTAGAGTAAGAGTGCACAACAAAAATCAAACTAGGAAATAGTAAAGTATAATAAGAAAGGGGTTGTGAAAGGAGTATGGATAAGAAAGTCACCAAAAACATATCATAAATTAATAAGGAAGAGGGAGGGAGAGCAAGAAGAACAAAAATGGAAGCCATTATTAAAAGAAGCTAGAAGAACACCTTTTGACGAAGAACCTTATCAAGAGCACCAAAGAAAATCTAAAAAAGCCATCCACAATCCCTATTTTACATTTAACAAAAATGACATTTACTAGGAACATCCCCACACTTATTACTCTTAAAATTAATGTTATGAATATCATATCAAAATTGGTACCAATTTTATTATATTACAATATAGTCTTAATATTAGTCAATACTAGATATCTTTTTAAATAATTCTTTAAAATTTATAAAATAGTTTTAACTTTACTTCAACTTTATCTTAAAAAATCATAATAATATAAATTTGATATAACAGTTATCTCTTTATTCATATTAATATTACATTTCACATATTTCTCATATAGATAAATATTATTCATATTACAATAACTATAATTAATAGAATAAAAAGACCATTTAATTCTCATATAATTATATACAAAGTATTTAAAATGTCACAATTGATTACAATAAAACATGATAAAGTAAGAATAATATAAGTCCGTAACAGAAAGAGTTCATGTCCAAAAACACAACACATTTGAAAATTAAACTAGAAATAAAAATACATACAATTATATGTTTTATATTTATATTAAATATATAGAATTTAACATATACATCAAATAAAAGTGAAGATAAAAGTAAAAAAGAAAACTTGAAAAATTATAAAGTTCATTCGATAATATATCTGCTTAAATTGCATTAGCCTAATTTTTATTTATTATAAAGTCCTCATTATTAAAGAGCTCGTCATCAATATCATTTAATATCAATATACTAAGTAATATGTTAATACTTTCCTATCCTCGATCATCTTCCAAGTCACTCACATTTAAAAAATGTGGTTCCTCAAAATCTCAGTCCGCTAAGAAAATTGATATGATCAAGGATTATTAGATTAATATAACTAATGGTTCTATTAAGAGTCCTACTGAAAAAATAAAATTAAATTGTTAAGTTAGAAATCATATTCAACTTAATAATAAAAATAACAAACCTTTCTCAAAGTTTCAAATTGTATTGAACAAATATCAGATCATCTAATTAATTACTTTTCCTTCTGTTTCTTTTTTCAAAATGAACAAACTCAAATGTGCTCCAGTTCCTTTTCATAACCAATTGTTCTTACATATTGACTGAGAATTCAAATTGTAAATCTTTACAAATCTAGAACACTACTTCCAAACTAGTTATATCATGTAATTATAACGCAATAAAGATAATATCATTAATAAAATAAATTGATGAATATTTTTAAATAAGTAGCACAAGTAAAGAAATTTATAACTAGAATAAGTATGTCTTTTAGGCATATTGTAATAAGCATTTTAAAATCACCACGTGCATCTTTATATAACTCCATTTGTGAGCTATGGAAGTCTTGCATCACGTCAATTGCAATAATTTTTATGATGGTTAAAATCATTTCCTCATTAAGTAAGCTTGCCTTGTGAAACTTTGTCTAAAATATGCATATAGACTTAAAATTTCCTCAGTACTAAACAAAATATACTTATTTTGCTCATCTCTCATAGTGACTACAAAATAAGTAGTATATAAGGAAGGCCTATTGAAATAACCTTTTTGTCTGATGTCGCCTTGGGGTTACTTTAAAAATTTAACCAAGGATTGCATATAGCGCAACCTCGGGTCGTTCTCTTTGAGGAACCAAAAGATGAAATTAATTTCCTAAGTAACTAAATGCAATGCAACCTAAACTATGAAATGGGGTTTGATTTTAAACAATTATCGCTACAATTTAAAACAAATTGAAATAAACATTTAGGATTTGTTTTTGGTATTTTAAAATTGAAATAAGTAATATGAAATGATAATAAGTGAATTAAATAAGAAGACAAACACAAGTAATTAACAATGATAAACGCAATCCTCTAGTTCAATAGCGCAGGCAATCATCACTCAAACAGATATGGGAGTTAAAACAATTAAACCAAGAATTAAAATCGAGCTTTTAATCTAACGACCGAGCCACCTCGAATTGTTACAAAACTAATTTCCAAAAATCCCAATTTACTAACTGCCACCAGAATAGTAAAATAGAACTAAGGATACTAAAACCAATGCTAGATTTTTACTCAGTAATTAAGAAGCAAAATTAATGCCTGCAATAGATAAAATGATCCAATAATTCAAGCCACCTTGAATAATCACCAATTTCGCCAAAATCTCAATACAAAGTTTTGACCCAAAACAACGTAATGAAATTAAATCCAAAATCAGCACAATATCAATTGCTAAACAATAATCCATTCAACAAAGTCTTCCAATTCAAAGATATAATCAAACACAACTCCAAATAATTAAATAGTTATCCTAAGATCTAGGAATTACTAAATAATTAAATGGTTGGAAGGTAAATGCAGTTTAAACTCCCCTATAAAAATCCAAGCTCCTGCCTTTGTCATTGAACCAAAGGATTATGATAAATTAGCCACGACAATTCATTGAAGATGCTGTGGAAGATAAGCTCTAACGGTCAGCCATAAGGTTTTCGAATTTGGTGAAGACGACAAAGAAAACAAAATAGATCCCCTTTCTACGCAAGCTTCTCCCTCTCACGCATAACCCACTTCACCCTTTCATGATGTGACAAATTAATTGGTTAATTTTTGGTCCACCAACAGACCAAAGCACACCATCAACACACACACCACCAGTAGCCACGTCTCCAGCCCTCCAATGCCAGCTGCCTCGCGCATTAATCACCACGCAACACCTCCATCTCCAAGCCACTCACACACGCACAACTAGCCACATTTTCATCTTCAACTCCACCAGCGCATCACTAACGCACATACAATGCAACAAATACTTACTAGAGACACGTACTCAACGCCTCACTTCTTCTCTTCACGTTAACTCATCAGCTCCTATCTCCACACACAGTTGCCCAACTCCTTTTAACGCCCACTCATGCAGCTTTTTCCTTTTGATTTTGCTGCTCCTTCACACACCATGGCAAAACCACATAGCCCTTCAAATACATGCAGGGGCCACTCTCCAAATGCAGCCCACAAATGACACAACTTTTTTTAGACAACATCTAATCTCCTTCTTTAACCACGCACCTAAAAATCGCCAGCTCTATTAGATTTTTATGTGACTATTTTATTCCTCTCCAAACACCCAGCACCATACTTCTCAACTAGCCCACACCCTCCTCTTAATTTGTCTATTTTTAATAGTTCTCCAAAAACCACTCACACACCCATGTTGCACACACCAGCTCACGCAAATCACCTACCATCGCACTATGATATGACCAATTAATTTATTCCTTTTGGTCCACACAGACCATATCCGGCCCCAGACCTGCAAGCACACTACCTTTTGTCGCCTTCTTTGTATACTGATGTGACAGATTAATGCTTGTTCTTGGTTTTTCAAAACCCTTTCAACTTGCAAGTCTCTCTTCGTTGTCGTTGTTATTAATTGGCCACGCACGCCTGTTTCTTCTCTTGTGTAACTTGAAGTGACAATTTAATTTCCTTGTTCTTGGTCCACGCCTCCTACTACAGCTATGTCGTTTCTTCTCTTGGCCACGCACCTCATGTTCATACACACTGATTAGACAATTGCAATTTTCTGTCCCTCTTCACGCACGTAGACCACACTCATTTGTCCTCCACCCAGTTGTTTTTCCTAGTTGCCTAAACGACCACGCTGTCATTTGGATTGCACTTTATCTTAATGCTTTGTTTCATTCCTTAATCTTTTTCAACTCTGATTTTTCCAAGTACCCTACAATAAAAATTTCAAATAAAGTAGCATCAATTGTCCAAAAATCAATTTATTATAGTTAAACTAAAATACGATAATTTTTTCCTATAAACACAAATTAAATGTAAGGCAAAATAATCAAATAAAGCCTTAAAAACCACTTTTAGTAACAAAAACTCATCCAACTGATGTGAAAATATATATGAATAAATGAGTTTGTCAACTCCCCCACACTTAGTCTTTTGCACTCCTGGGCAAATTATCAGTAGAAAGAAATCCAACAGTTAAACTCAAGACAAGCAAACATAAAACCGACAAGTTAAGAATAAGCAATCAACTCAAACAACCTCTATCCTTAATCAACCAACACTCATAGAATGCTTTGGTGCAAAGAAACTAACACAAGACACATAGCAAGATAGAAGAAAAAGAAACATAATAGATCTCTCATAAGATATAAGTGTTTCGCTTATCTCTAAAATAGGAAAATTTCACTCAATCTACCTAGATTAGCACCTACCATAAGCTTGTAAAGATTCTACTATCTCCACCACTAACATACCATAGATTCATGATCAAGGGGACTTTGTAGGGTTGTAATGTCGATGAAAGGCTAATGAATGGATGAAATGAAAAAAAATGACAAATGTATTGCATGAGTATTAAGAAACAACTCAAAATGAGTTAAAGTGCAACTATCAATTGAACACCAATGTGCAATTATCATCTTTCAAGACCTAATCTTTAATCTTCAACCCACCAAAAGATGCCTTATTTCAAACTTTTTTTGGGCCAAACTATTCTCTCTTTTTTTTGTTTTTCTTTTCTTTTTTTTTTCCTTTTTTGGCTTTTTTTTTGCAAATTTGACATACCCTAACCCAAGAAGATAAAATAATATCATCAATTATGTACATTTAATCGTGAAGAACATAATGTAACTCATGCAAAACACTTGTTCAAAACAAATGGAATGAATGAAAGTGAAGGGCTCAAGGGGGTAAGCAAAGGCCAATTGAAATGGCTTGAGTTTGGGAAAAAGGGGTTTAGAAAAGAATGCCCCTATCATACTCACAAATCTAGGTATTAATGCAGCTTTGAAAAAGAATCTATACAAGTTCTAGAGGCTAACCAAGTTAGGTAGAAATCACACAAGATGAGAAAGAAAAGTAAGGCTCAAAATTCCTTCCAACCAGGCTTTATCTAAGATATGTCCTTCCTCTATCAAGTTATACCACAAGGATAGTAACACTGCACCAAAGCTAATCAACTAAGAATAAAAATTACTCAAATCAAATGCATTCAAACCTTGACATGTCAATGTTCACATGCATAAACAACAAGGATTTGAAAACAAAACCCAAAGATTGCAAAAGTCAAGTGACAAGTGAGAATCAACGCAACAAATCATTTTCAAGAAATAAATTCAATCAACAAACATTGCCTAATGCAATCAATAAAATGGCAATCCAAAAAATGGCAAACAATTCAACAAAAGTAATCCCTCCCCCACACGTAGTCAATACATTGGCCTCAATGTAAGAAAAATAATTATAGGCGAAATGTCAAAAGCAAGGGAAAACTAACTAACAATAACTAAATGAAATAAACAATTAAAACTACTTCCTACTAAAAAGGTTCCCTTCCCATACACTTATTCCTAACTATCTCAGTAGACAGATATCACCAATAATATAACAAAGAATAAAGGATAAAGGTGGAAGGGAACAACCGTGGGATTAAGGGGGCCTTCAATCCTCATGGTAGTGCTTAAGTAGATGACCATTGACTTATGAAACATGACCAGTTTCTTCATCCACTAGCTCTACCGTTCCAAATGAATGCACCTTGGTAACTTTGGAAGGGGCCCTCCCATTTGGTGACGAACTTCCCGAGCATTAACTTTAACCGAGCCTTGAATTTTAGAACCTTGTCACCTTCATGGAATTCCTTTCTCAAAATTTGTTTGTCATGAATCATTTTTAGCTTGTCTTTGTAGATTCTAGCATTATCATAAGACTCAAATCTCATCTCTTCAAGCTTTTGGAGTTGCATTGTTTGGTTTTCAAGTGAAGATTCAAGGTTTGCATTACATGCCTTGATCGCCCAATAAGATTTGTGTTCGATCTCCATAGATAAATGGCAAGACTGGCCATAGAGCAACCGGAAAGGAGACATGCCTATAGGGTCTTGGAGGCAGTCCTGTAAGCCCATAACACCCCCTCAAGCCTTTCACTCCAGTCTTTTTGGGATGATTTCACTATCTTTCTAGTATACGCTTTACTTCTCGATTGGAGACTTCATCCAACCCATTTGTCTGAGGGTGGTAAGAAGTGGCCAGCTTGTGATTAACTCCATACTTAGCAAGTAAAGACTTGATAGTCCTATTGCATAAATGTGTTCCTTGGTCACTGACGATTGCTCTTGGAATGCCGTACCTGCAAAAAATATGAGCACGTAAAAACTTAGCAACAGTAGAAGCATCATCTTTCTTAGTTGGCACTACCTCTACCCACCTAGATACATAATCTACTGCAAGTAATATATATGAAAACCCAAATGACGGAAGAAAGGGACCCATAAAATTCATGCCCCAGACATCAAAGATTTCACAAAAATGCATAGGCCTTAAAGGCATTTCATGCTTTTTACCCAGATTCCCAAACCTCTGGCACTTATCACAAGACTTGCAAAAGGTATAACCATCTTTAAATAAGGTAGGCTAGTAAAACCCGCACTCTAAAACCTTCCTAGCAGTCCTATTAGCACTAAAATGCCCCCCGCAAGATAAAGAATGTGCAAAGGTAAG
>JANVCQ010446363.1:0-18651 GCA_025531925.1 Erythroxylum plowmanianum | reverse complement strand
GAACAGCAAAGACAAAGAGAAGAGAAAGAGCAAGTGCGACGTAAAGGATTGTATCGGCCATATTCGCTTCCTTTGGTAGTGCTAGTTGCTAGGAAGCTGATGCAGTGCAGTTCTGGGGGTCACAGGTACGTATATATACAAGTTCGCTTCTTACTTCGGACATTATTTATTAGTTCTCTGAAGCGCTGGCAAATAATCTTCCACATGATAGATCTGTATCAGTTATAAATAATATAATAATATAATTTTGAATAAGATGAGATATTATACTACTTGTGCTGATTCGAAGTTTCTGATCGTATCTTTATGAAATTATACTTTACTACAAAGGTGTCTTCTTAGGAGTTTCCACTTTCTTCGCAACTTGGTTCAGACGCATCATACTTTTAAAAAAATGTTAGTTTAATACACATGCATAACAACTTCTATGCATAACAACTTCTAGTTTACTACACACAGCTGTTTTCTTGGACTTTCCACAAATGTATCACGAGATGTTCAATATTGACCATATCTTCCACTTGTTATATCTTCATTATTGATCTTGGGAAAATCCCTCAAATCTAGTTCATTTATTTTCCGATTTGGAGGTTAGATCAATACAATTGGTCAGTTTATTCAATCCACTTGTGCATATAAACTACATCTCTATGGAAGGTAGAGGCAGATCCTTCTTCTAACATATTCAAGCCATCATATTCGCTCTTCTCTTAATCACTTTTTTGTTCTTTCTACCATTCTTATTTCATGTATCTCTTTCACATGTACACACACACACACACACACACACACACACACACACACACACACATATATATATATATATTGACATTTTAATTAGACATATAAAATCTTAATTGTAGTGGGATTTAAAAATTGTGGTTGTCACACTTATGGTTGTGAAAGAATTATATTGAAAATGAAAATCTATTATTATCACGTTGATGGTATATTATGTTGGTAAAAGTCATTGTATAATGTTGGATGGTGTGGGTAAATGATAAGAAAAATTTGTTTTGCGGAGATTTTGGTGGATAGCAGAATAAGTGAAGTGAATATCGTGCATATCTTCTATCTATAGAAGAAGTCTATTGCTAATATATGCGTGTGGAGAAGTTGAAGCCATGTGTGTGTGTGAGATAAACTTGGTGGGTGTGTTGTTTAATGGAGCGTTGATTACGTTGTGCATTGGGAAGGAAGATTAATAAACAACGTGTGATGGGTGTGGAGAGCGACTGTGTAATGGGTTGTTGAGCAGTTGTTGGTGACGCACAAGTTTTTCTCATTGAGTAATTTGCAGTGTTTCTCTGGGTTGAGAAATCGTGGCTAGAAGTCTATCTTTCGGTGGTTCAACTTCATCCCAAACAGTAGTATATTGCTTTCTTGGATGTTCTTTTGTTGATAAAATGACATATTTAGGGGAGTTGATTTTTATCTTAAGTGTTGTCTTTATTTATGTTGGTTATTGTTTAATCACTTAAGTTGTTTATTTCATATCTTTATTATCAAATACTGTTGAGAAAATTCTCTGTCGAGGTGGTCGTACTATTGGGTATAAAATTCTTTCACAGGAAGTGAGGTTAAGAGATAGTGTCAAAGGTTGAGTGATGTCAGCTCAGTAAAGCCTTGGATAAATCTATTGTACATTCGTGAAAGTTATTAAGCTGGGTGAGGGCCCTGCAAACGTAGGCAAAGTGTGCCGAACTACGTTACTAAGTTTTTGATATTTTTATTATTTCAATTTTGCTTGCTTTTATTTTGTTCGTGCCAAAGAAATTTGCGGAAAGTTTGCAAAACACTTAATACTTTTGGTTTTTCAATTAGTATCAAAGCGAGGTTACCAATTCAGAACTTGGTAGCAAGTTAGTACAAATCCTAGTTTCTTAAATATGGCCATAAGAGAAGGAGCATCAATCACCAAACCACCATTGTTGGACGATTTTAACTATCCTATATAGAAATCACGGATGAGAGTCTTCATCCAAGCTTAGGATATAAAAGCTTGGCATTTGGTAGTATATTAGTGGACACATCCGACGATTACTGATAATAAAAGAGAGACAGTTCAAAAAGATCCATCTGAACGGACAAGAGCTGAAGAAGAAATTGCACTTGAAAATTCACAAGCAATGCATACGATATTCAGCATTGTCGATGAAGGACACTTCTCAATGATATTAGTCTGTGAATCAGCTAAAAAAGTGTGGGATACTTTGCAGACTATTCATGAAGGGTCAAAATCTGTTATAACATCAAAACTACAGATGTTAGTTGTACGGTTTGAAGAACTAAAGATGGATGAGAATAAGACTACTGGGGACTTTCATGAAAGATTGCGAGATATAGTAAATCAGGCACATCAACTCGGGAAGAAATATTCCAATCTAAAACTAGTCAAGAAGGCATTGAGATTACTACCTTTAAGATTTATTCCAAAAATTGCAGTAATCGAGGAAGCTCATGACATCAATGATTTGTCATTGGATAAGGTAATTGGAATTCTTACAAATTTCATAATGAATTTGTTGAGGGACAATCAAGAGAAGAAGAAAGGATTAGCATTGCAAGCTGAAATTGGTAAAATCATGAATGACTTCGAAGATGAATCCTACGAGAATGAGAAGATAAAGTTATTAACACGAGAATTCAGTAAGTGGTTGAAGTGAGTGAAAAAGGACAGACCCAATTTTAGGCAAAAAAGCAGGAGCCCATTGACCAACAACTTCAAACAACAAGTCAATACTTAAAAAGGAGAAAGAAAGGTAAAGAGAATTCAATGTCATGAATGTCAAGGTTTCGAACATATTCAAGCAAAATGTGTTAATACCATGAAGAAGAGAAGAGGCAAATCCTATACGAGCACTTGGAGTGATAACGAATCTGAAAGTAAAGAAGTTGTGAATAGTGATGTGTTAGTTACTTTGTACAACAAAAGTCTAGTTACTTGTTTAACAGTAACCGAGAAGGAAATAACTGAAGATGAAAAAGTGAGTAAATTCAAAAATTTTAGGAAAAATAAAAATGATTTAGCTCAAAGCTCAATCTCAAATTATGACAGTGATGAAAGTGGGTCAAGTGACAAAAAGGAGATCATTTAAGAGGCTTACGAATTAATGTACAAAAAATAGGTGAAAATATATAGAAAGAATGAAAGATTGAAGGAAGAGAATCTCTCCATGAAGAACACCATACAAGAGTTAGAAAAAAAATTGATGTTGATGTCAGATGAGCTTGATGAAGCTAGAATGACATTGGTAAGTACTGAAAAGAGATTGAGAATATTGAATGGAAGCACAGAAAAACTAGAAAAGTTAATGAAAATTGGTAAGGTTAAAGGAGATCTTTAAGACGTTGGCTGTAAGGGTAAATGCTCTAAAGTGAATTGAGGAGAAAAATAATATGTCCAGATCTATCCGAGAAGAAGAAACATCGAGAAAGAATCAAAGATTGGTATCGACGTGTCATTTTTGTAGAATTATCGGGAACATAAGGTCGAGATGCTATAAGATGTTATAAATGATGTTTCAAAGGGGGTTAAAACTGAAAATCTAGATACTCTCCATTAAATTTTCACCAGCATCCTATGGTATCGAAGCAAGCTTAGATCAGAAATGGACAAAGTACAAGCAGAAAAATGTAGTAAAGGAAAAACAAGAACATGTACAGATTCATAGTTAGTTACTGTTTGTAAAGTAACTGGTCAAACAAAGGACAAGTCAGTTACTTATGAAAAAGAAATCGATGATCGAGATAATGTAACGAGGAATAAGCCAAAGTTTGAGATTCTCCGAGGGGCATAAGGACAGTGTACTTTACATTTTTGAAGTATTTTTTTATTGTTAAAAACAGAACATAAAAACAAAAAACAAAAAAGGGAAAGATTTTTTTAGTTCTTTAGTTTTGTGTTGCTATTGTCATCCCATCTTTTTAGTAGTTTACATTGTAACTTCTATTTGGCTCCACCAAAGAATTATCAACTCTCTCATCGATATGGATCTCTCTCAGGTATCTCTCTATCTTTCGGGTATATCTCTCAGTGTTTTGAATGACGATAATTTATCTTCTTGGTGTGGTTATGATTCTGTTGTTGCATCTATTGGTGATTATTATGATTATGTTTTTTTGTCCCAAGGAGGAGACGTCAAATTGTTTATGGTGAATGTTTCATTCAGGGAGAGATTTCAAGGTATATACGTGATCCTTCATGCTTTTTGGCATTTTTTTGTCCCAATGGGAGAAAAAATTTGGATCATTGTATAACTTGATGTTCTTTGGAACTTGATTTTTGATTAAGGTGGAGTATTTGTCATATGAATTGTGCATTTAATTTATACGTTCAATTATGTTATTTAGGAGGAGTTTCATATTTGTGACAAACAATACCAAAAGGGGAAGATTGTTAAGATATATATATATATATATATAATTTAGTTTTAGAATTTTAATTGTAAAATCTTAATTATAGTGGGATTTAAAAATTGTGGTTGTCACACTTATAGTTGTAAAAGAATTATATAGAAAATGAAAGTCTATTATTATCACGTTGATGGTATATTATAATGGTGAAAGTCATTGTGTATTGTTGGATGGTGTGGATAAAGGATAAGAGAAATTTGTTTTGTGGAGATTTTGGTGGATAGCAGAATAAGTGAAGTGAATATCGTGTATATCTTCTATCTATAGAAGAAGTCTACTGCTAATATATGTGTGTGGAAAATTTGAAGCCACGTGTGTGTGTGAGATAAACTTAGTAGGGGTGTTGTTTAATGGTGCATTGATTACGTTGTGCATTAGGAAGGAAGATTACTAAACAACGTGTGATGGGTGTGGAGAGCTACTGTGTAGTGGGTTGTTGAGCAGTTATTGGTGATGCACCTGTTTTTCTCGTTGAGTAATTTGTAGTTTGTCTCTAGGTTGAGAAACTGTGGCTAGAAATCTGTCTTTTGATGGTTCAACTTTAGCCCAAATTGTAGCATATTGCTTTGTCAGATGTTCTTTTGTTGGTAAAGCGGCATATGTAGGAGAGTTGATTTTTATCTCAATTGTTTTCTTCATTTATGCTAGTTATTGTGTAATCACTTGAGTTGTTTATTTCGTATTTTTATTATCAACTATTGTTGTGAAAATCCTTTGTCCAAGTTAGTACGAGGTGGTTGTACAATTGGGTGTGAAATTCTTTCGCGAGAAGTGAGGTTAAGAGATAGTTTCAAGAGTTGAGTAGTATCGGCTTAGTAAAGCTTTGGGTAAATCTATTGTAGTTTCGTTAAAGTTATTAAACTGGGTGAGAGTCTCGTAGATGTAGGCAAAGTGTGCCGAACCGCATTACCAAATTTTTGGTGTTTTTATTATTTCGGTTTTGCTTGCTTTTATTTTGTTCGTGCAAAAAAAGTTTACGGAAAGTTTGAGAAACACTTAATACTTTCAGTTTTTCTAATACTTTCAGTTTTTCAACCTCTAATAAAAAAATTGAAATATTTCCATAACTTCTTTTAAATTATATTCGAACTCGAGAGAAATCTTCCACATGCTTTTTTACATCATAATCGCTTCTGTTGATGTTTGGAACAAATTAAAAGTGAACTTTACAAATTACACTGATGCTCTCACTTTTATCTTATTTTGTGAAACAAAAAGGAAGATTACGTATATAAGCAAGGTAAAAATCTTCCACATTGTTGCCTTAAATTATTCATTCTTATTAATCAGTAATGATTTGTAATTACTTAGTAAAACATTCTTTCTAGTTACTTTTGAGTGACGAATCATTTATTAACTTATCCAACTATCTTTATATAGTTTAGACTATATCAAAATACTACCAATTAAGCTATCCTAAATAGAATATATAAAAAAAAAGGTATCAAAGCATAGCACCATTACAATGAAAAAATCTATAGATACTTGAGTAATATTCTACTCGAGATCCTCATAATCGAGCTATTTTAGTAAACTTATTCTCTAATAAATACCTATGCATTTATTTAAATATTTTTATACTTTAGTTTATGAGATCAACTACTTCTTTTATAAAGGAAAAAATATAATGTGTATTTTTTTAATAGAGCAACGACTATGAATATTTATGCGTAAATACAATATAAATCTTATAATTATCATCTCTTTATAATTTATTCATAAAATACATTTATTCATAAACTTTATATTTCAATGTTAGTTAATTAAACAAATACACAAATGATAAAGAATGACTTTAATTAATTCTATCACAAATGTAAAATCAACCAATTGGCTATAAGAAATAAACTAAAATTCTCTCACTTACTTTATGTCATTCGCTTAAGTACCTAAAAATATGTCAGAATGTAATGACCATGCTGCTATTGAGACAATGATTTAGTGAGACAAATATACAAGATAATCTTTCAGTGAGTACTACCTTAAATATTACAACTTTCATCTCAATTATCATCATAATTAAAAAAAACAACAAAATATATATTGAAGTTTTTTATGAGACTTTCACTACTTTTGCATGCCGTACAGTACAATACTATTGCAATGATACATAGAACTATGTCAAGTTCATTAAAGACATCTTTTTTCAAATAATTATTTTCACTAAATGAAAAATATATTATAGGTTAAATTAACAATTCACACTACATATTGGAACCTTTTCAACTCAAAATAATATTTTATAAGTAAAATATATTTTAATTAGGACTTACTTATATCAAACTAAAGTTGATTTCTATATGATCTTGAACTCAAATATATGTTGATTTCTATATGATCTTGAACTCAAATATCAACTCAAATATATTTTAAAAGTTGATTTCTACATATCTTTAATATTTTATAAGTATGAAATATCTCAAACACTAAACACCTTTAATACATTATTTATGTAATTGGACTAGAATAAGTAAACAACTTTTATATATGTCTATATAGATTTTATTTCCAAAATTAATTATTACCTTTTTATATTCAATAAGATTTGCTCTTGGACTAAGACATCTTTAACAATTAAAATATGTATTATTTCCCTTATTAATAGTATGACTCTACACACTTTCACTAAAAAGGACAATTATAATTCCGTAAACTTTTTTATAGACATGATAAGTATAAAAGTCATCTTAAAAGCAAAATATTTAAATTCATTATAAAATTGAATCTTTTAATTTCTCTTAACCTTTCAACTATATATCAAATGCATCCAGAAAGGCACTATTTCCTTTTTGATGTACTATCACGAGACTTGAACTTCTTCAAACTTCATCTTCCTCTTAATACTTATCTTGAGAGCCATTCTCTTATAAGTATGCATTTAAATAAATATTTTGTTCAATAGGGTTTAAAAGATTGTATCTAACCTATTTGGACATCTAACAACTTTCTATTATCTAATTTAGTTATAAACTTATTATAAAATATATGCTTAAACTAAGCATTATATCCTAAAATCTTTAACTTTAACTGTTGCAAAGTCTTACCATTTTATATCTAATATAAAATCTTGCTAGTTGATTTAATTGAAAATAACATAGGCAAGTTGTTGTACTAAGCATATATGTATAAGAAATAAATATTACATCATTCAATAACTCATATTGTATGCTCCTCCTTAAACAAAACATACTATTATAGAATTTAGTCACAGATATATTTACTAAAGAATCTAAATTCGTATAAATAATAGAGAAATTTTAGTTATTAGTACATCGATCTCATCGAAGTGCTTTAATATTTCTAATGCTTAATTTCTATTTATATATTTTAAAATTTTAAATCAATATTTTATTTAATACACATAAGATCAACCTTTAGTCAAAGGTTAATGTAATTTATTTAATACCAATAACTTTATTGGATAAATTTATTAGTAAATATAATGAAATATAAGTATTAATCCTTTTATGAATTATTATTACATTAAATACATCATGTACATAAGATTTAACAATTCATTACAAGAATCATCCTTTGACTAAAGGTTGATCTTATCACTCTTTCAGCTAACAATTTTTACAAATTTCATGTGAATCATAATCAAAAGGATGCACATATCCTTATTTATAACTTTATGATAATTATGTTGATTAACCAATATAACATAAGAGGATAATCTTGGTTATGTAACTTTGTATTATTGTCACTTATATTAAATATAAGTTTAACTTGGTATGTCATATAAAAACTAATTGTATAAAATTAGATAAACTATTTTTACTTAATAATTTGTTTCTTATCATTCTTGAACATATTAATGTTAAATTCAATTTCAGTAGCAAATACTCGCAAGCATGACTTAGAAATATATATGGTCTCTATCATATCTTGCATTGGTAAGAATGTCATGCAAGTATCTTCTTCTATCAAGAATCGTAAAATATTCTCTCTAATTATTTTAGGGTGACGAATCCTTTGTTGACTTATTTCAAATGTAATTAACTTAATACACTTTATTGACTTATTTCAAATGTAATTAACTTAATACACAAAGATAAGAATATCTTTTTATTAATTAAATAATAATATCATACGTTAAAAGATTGCATTCAATTGATTGATTGTAAGGCATAGACTAACATATAGTAAGTCATTTTATTCAATCCACTTGTGTATATAAGCTACATCTCTATAAGGTAGAGGCAGATCCTTCTTCCAACATATTCAAGCCATGTTATTCACTCGTCTTAATCACTTTTTTATTCTCCCTACCATTCTTATTTGGCGTCTCTCTTTCACCACTGCCAAAAATTTGAGATCTTTTAAATTATACTCAAATATTTTTTTACGTCAAAATCGGAACAATCTAGAAGTGAACTTTACAAATTATACTAATGCTCTCACTTCTATCTTACTTTGCGACAAAAAAGAAAAAGGAAGATTACGTATAAAGTGCTATGCTAGCTTACGAAATCAACATTTCGTAACGTTTATTTTCATTTTGATTAAAAAGGAAAGCACGTTGCTAAATAAATTGATACTACATATATTACACATACAATATGCCTCCGTTGTACCACAGATTTACATTAATTTTAATAGAACAATTAAGAAAAATTTTGAGCGCCTTTATTTAAATGAAAAATAATAATACTCACAAATACATCACGCATGCGGTTAGTACTGTTAAGAGTTTAGTGATAAAATGCATCAGATCAAATAATTATATACTTAACTTGATACTTTGAGCAAAATAAAGAGGATATAATCCAATAAAACAGAACTTAATTCCTTATCTATAAATTCATCTTGTAGAGATTTATTGAAGAACGAGGCAATTATAAAGTTAAATGGTTGAATATGTTGCGAATCCAACAGACATTGTTTATTAGTTCTCTGAAGCGCTGGCCAAGAAGCTTCCATATTGATTGATCTGTGTCAATTAGGCTGTCCTTTAAGGAACTTGTTCACATGCTTTGAAAATTTCTAGTTTACTGCACATGCGTAACAACTCTTAGTTGCACATGCATCACAAGATGTTTCATGTTGACCGTATCTTCCGACCTGTTATATCTTCATTATTGTACTTGGGAAAATCCCTCAAATCTAGTTTATTTATTTTCTAATTTGTAGGTTAGGTTAGTACAGTATAGTTGGTCGATTTATTCAATCCCCATTTGTGAATAAATTAAACTACATCTCTATGGAAGGTAGAGGTAGATCCTTCGTCTAACATATTCAAGCCATGTTATTCACTCTCGTCTTACTCACTTTTTATGTTATTTCTCACCATTAACGAAAAATTGAGATTTTCATATATCTTCTTTTAAATTATATTCAAATTTGTGAGAAATCTTTCGCATTTTTTATGTCAAAATCACTTCTACTGATATTTGGAAAAAAATAGAATTGAACCTTTTTTTTTTGAAAATTTAAAGAACTATATTACCAAAAAAATAAAAGTCTACAATATACAAAAGTTAACAAGCCTTCAAAGGCAATCTAAGTGGGGGAAGCAACCCCTACTAACGCAAAAACACAAACAAAGCAAACCACTATAACTAGAGAAACCAACGTTGCCTCAGTGCTGGGGATATAGACTCCTGCTTATCGTTCACGAAGATGGCCTCCCTAATCAAGTTAATTATGCTATCAGCCAGCACATATCTGTCCCTTTCCACTTGCTTGTAAATTCGTAGGTTCCTCTCCCTCCATACATGGTAAATAGTCAACTGCAATGCGAGCTTGATGAGTAAGTCATTCGACCTCCCTTGATTGGTTTTATGGATAACCTCAGCCAGCATAGCAGTCCACTCAAATGTAGAATTCAAAGAGCCAAGTAAATGCAACATACGACTCCACACCACTTTGGTATACTCACACTCAAAAAACAAGTGATTTCTACTTTCGTATACCAGTTTACATAACACACAAATTAGGTCAAAAGTCTCAAACCATCTATCCTTGGTTCTCAACCTATTTTTAACAGCAAGCCACATAAAGAATGCCGCTTTCGGGCACAAAACCTGATTCCAAACTAGGGCAGCCCACGGTACCTGAGCATCCGACGCTTGCCCTATACCACGGACTAAACAAGTGGTGAAAACACCATTATGGGAAACAATCCATCGCACCTGATCTGGGTTGTTACTCAAACTGATGCCATTCAAATAGCTGAAAATAAGATGTACGAACCTGCATCTAAACAAGCGATCACCCTCTCGGACAACCCAAGCAAGAGATGCTGCCTGAGGAATTCGGTTCCTAACCACTGTTAAATCAGGCTGAAGCCAGAGAGGACTCCTCTCATGCCAATTATCAAACCAGAAAAAAGTTGCATCACCACTCCCAATTCGATTTTGGATGTAAGGATAAATCAAATCCCTCAAATAGAGAAGGCTTTTAAAAATTCATGAGTCATCAGGCCGCGGAAGACCAAAAGCTTTGCCCCTTAAGACGGAAGACTTGCACCATTTGACCCACAAAGCCTCTTTATCCACAAAAAGACGCCAAATACGTTTCATAAGAAGACATCGTTGCATTTGAGTGAACGAGATGATACCCAACTCACCTTGCTTCTTAGGAATGACAATCTCGCGCCACTTAACTTTCACACCCTTGCTAGTTTCATGAGTTCCAGACCATAGGAACGCTTTAATAATGCGCTCCATTTCTTTGATTACTTTCTTTGGAATAACAACATGAGCCGCTCAGTGAATATGCATGCTATTCAAAACAGAGACAATAAGGCTAACTCTAGCCGCAAAGGAGAGAAACCGATTCTACCAGGCATTAATACGACTCTTTAATTTCTCCAACAGTGGCAAGAAGTCATTAAACCGAGGCTTACCTGAGGTGATAGGAACCCCCAAATATCTGAACGGTGTGCCATGAATAGAAAGCCCGACAAGATTGCTAAGCTCTTCCCGATTGTGGACATCTGAGGATAAATAAATACCACTTTTTTGAAAATTAATGCGCAAGCCAGACCAACGAGAAAAGGTGTCCATAATGTTCATCATCACCACTAGCAACTGCGGCTGCGCTTTACAGAAGAGGATCACATCATAATTAGAATTGAACCTTGCAAATTACACTAATGCTGTCACTTCTATCTTATGTTGTGGGAAAAAGAAAAAGGAAGATTACGTATATAAGACAGTAAAAATCTTCCAAAGCGTTGCCTTAAGTGCTGCCCCGATACTGCACTGCTCCTGTTGATACGAAGTTCCGATGATACATATCATGGCTTTAAAAAATTATAGTTTACTACACAAAGTTTTTCTTGGGACTTTCTGCAACTCGTGCATCATCACGAGGTCTGTCCGAACTTGGAACATTGTGAAAAATTAAATTGTAGAGGGTAATTGTTTCGCAAATTTTTCGTAAACTCTTTGGTACGAACAAAAATAAAACCAAATAAAAATAAAATAATAAGAATACCTGAAATTTAGTAATACAGTTCGACATATCTTGTCTACATCTGCGGTACCTCATTTAGTTTAATAACTTTCACCAAAGTATAATAGATTTACTCAAGGCTTTATTGAGCCGACACCACTCAACCCTTGATACTATATCTCAACCTTACTTTCCGTGAAAGAATTTCACACACAATAATACGATGACTCGTGTTAACCTCGTCAGATGATTTTTCTAACTACTTTCACTCAAACAACAATTAATAAAAATAACTTAAGTATTTAATTACTAAAAAGTGAACGAAAATATATTTGAGACAAAAAAAAGACTTTCCTATATTTTTATCTTCTCGAAATGATTCAACCGAAACTCTTCACCATAGCTGATTCTTTCTTCACAAAATAAATCACAATGTTTCTTCAATTAATAATCAACCCACTCCACTGTAAATAATATTCATTGTGTCATAAACTCACAGCACAGCCACAGCTTATTAAAATTACAGAGATTCACTTCAATTCACTCAAAATAGAAATAATACATGTGGCATCAACATATGCTAACAAAACCCCTTCACCTTCACAATACCTGACGCATAACACCTTGGCTGCTTTTTCGTAGCTTTGCAATATCCACAGTCCAATCCACAAGACACACTCACTTTATTGAAACAATTAATTCACCTTTTCCTGAAAAGCTGCAAGCTAACCACAACTCAGTTGGCACACACATTCACGTTTTATAGGCTTCTGAAGTGTTTATTCAATGGGCAATTAATGCATGCCCATGACACATTATATATCACCTTTTCAATTCAATTAACTCAACACACACACTAAACTCCTTGGTTGTCGCAGCCACACACTAATTGATAGACTTCAACTTTAATTCCAAGACACCCACGATAGATGCACACAAAGTCCTTATCTTATATCCTAAAAGTCCAACAATATACATCTTAAACATCAATGTGATTTACCACAAGTTTGTAAGAGAGTAGATTTCCATTTTTTATAGGATTCTTCCACATCTTTTTAAATTCTACTACAATTAATATCTTATATGTTCAATTAATAAATAATGTCAAAATTAAATAAAAGATATATAACATATATCCTGACAATTTCTCTGTTTTTGGCATTGTTTGTGACAAATATGAAACTCCCCATAAATATCATAATTGGACATATAAGTATCAAATTAATAAGTCATATGACAAATATTCTCCCTTAGTCAAACATCAAGTTCCAAAGAATATCAAGTTTATCCAACCATCTAAATTTCTCCCCCTTGGGACAAAAGGATGACCAAAAGCAAGACGAATAGTCACATATATATCTTGAAATCTCCCCCTGAATGAGACATTCACCATAAACAATTTGATGTCTCCCCCTTAAGGCAAAATAGTATAAAAAATACATAATCATACAAGCGGAAGAATTATAAGCACACCAAGAAGACAAATTACTACCATTCAAAATATTAAGAGATATGCCCGAAAGAGAGAGATACCTGAGAGAGATTCATACTGATGAGAGAGATGAGGAGTCTTCGGTGGAATCAAATAGAAGTTACAATGCAAACTACTAAAAAGATGGGATGACAATAGCAACATAAAACTAAAGAACAAAAAAAACAAATCTTTCCTTCTTTTGTTTTGTTTTGTTTTTTTTAACAACATAAAAAATACTTCAAAAATGTAAAGCACATTATCCCTGTGCCCCTCGAAGAATCTCAAACCTGGGCTTATTCCTCGTCACATTATCTCGATCATCGGTTTCTTCTTCAGAAGTAACTGACTTGTCCTCTGTTTAATCAGTTACTCTACAAATAGTAACTAACTGTAAATTTGTACAATTTCTTATTTTTCTTTTACTACATTTTTGTGCTTGTACTTTACCCTTTTTAATCCAAGCTTACTTCGATACCATGGGATGAAGAGTGTCTAGATTTGCGATTTTGATCCCTTTGAAACATCATTTGTAACATCTTGTAGCATTTCAGCCTTATGTCTCCGATAACTCCACAAATCTTCAATTCTTTCTCGATGTTTCTTCTTCTTAGATAGATCTGGACATATTATTTTTCTCCTTATTCACTTTTGAGCACTCGCTCTTATAGCCAATGTCTTGAAGATCCCCTTTAACCTTACCAATTTTTATTAACTTTTCTAGTTTTTCTGTGCCTCCATTGAACATTTTCAATCCCTTTTCAGTACTTAACAATTTCATTCGAGCTTCTCCAAGTTCATCCGATGTCAACATCAGCTTCTTTTCTAACTCTTGTATGATGCTCTTCATGGAAAGATTCTCCTCCTTCAATCATTCACTCTTTCTACGTGTTTTCACCTATTTTTCATACATAGCTTTGTAATCCTCATAAATATTCTCTTTATCATATAGGCCACTATCGTCACTATCATAATCTGATATTGGATCTTGAGCTGGAATGTTTTTGAAATTTTTCAATTTTTCATCTTTTTGACTTTCAGTTACTTCTTTCTCAGTTATTGTGAAGTAAGTAACTAGACTTCTTTCTCAGTTATTTTCATTACAGGTGCTTGTGAAGGACTTTCCTTTTTTCTTCTTCATAGTATTGGCACATTTAGATTGAATGTGTCTGAAACCTTGACATTTATGACATTAGATTCTTCTTGCCTTCCGTTTACCCTCTTGTGTCTTGAGTTGTTGTCTTGAATTGATACTCGATGAATTTCTGCCATATTGTCTAAAGTTAGATCTGTCCTTCTTCATTCTTTTCAGTCATTTACCAAAATTTCGTGTAAGTAGTACCAAGTCTTCATTTTCATTTGATTCATCTTCAGCGTCATTCACACTTTTTGTAGTTTCCACATGTAGTGCCTCTCTTGTAGCCATGTTCACGAAACTAGGATTTGCACCAACTTGCTACCAAGTTCTGAATCGGTGACCTTGCTCTAATACCAATTGAAAAACTGTAGAGGGTAATTGTTTTGCAAACTTTCCGTAAACTCCTTTGGCATGAACAAAAATAAAACCAAGAAAAAACAAAATAATAAGAACACCATAAATTTAGTAATGCAGTTCGGCACACCTTGCTTATATCTGCGGGACCCTCACCTAGCTTAATAACTTTCGTTGAAGTACCTAGATTTATCCAAGGCTTTACTGAGTCGACACTACTCAACGCTTGACATTATCTCTCAACTTTACTTTTCGTGAAAGAATTTCATACTCAATAATACGACCGACTCATGTTAACCTCATCATATGATTTTTCTAATTACTTTCACTCAAACAACAATTAATAAAAATAACTAAAGTATTTAATCACTAAGAACTAACCGATAATATACTTGAGACAAAAGAAAGACTTTCCTATGGTTTTATTTTCTTGAAATAATTCAGCTGAAATTCTTCACCATAACTGATTCTTTCTTCACAAATTAAATCACAGTGTTTCTTCAATTAATAATCAGTACCCACTTTACCGTAAATAATATTCATTGTGTCATAAACTCATAGCACAGCCACAGCTCATCAAAATCACAGAGATTCACTTCAGTTCACTCAAAATAAAAATAACACCTGCGGTATCAACATATGCTAACAAAACCCCTTCACCTTCACAATACCTGATGCACAGCACCTTGGCTGCTTTTTTGTAGCTTTGCAATCTGCACAGTCCAAATCCACAAGACACACTCACTGTTTGATTGAAATGATTAATTCACCTTTGCCTCAAAAGCCGCACGCTAACCACATTTCAGTTAGCGCACACATTCACGTTTTATAGGCTTCTAAAGTGTTTATTCAATGAGCAATTAATGCATACACATGACACAACATATATTAACTTTTCAATTCAATTAACTCCACTCTCTTTTGGTTGACGCCAACACACACACTAAACTCCTTGGTTGCTGCACCCACACACTAAGTGATGGACTTCAACTTTAATCCCAAGACACCCACGATAGATGCACACAAAGTCCTTATCTTATATTCCAAAAATTCAGCAATATACATCTTAAATATCAACATGATATACCACAAGTTTGTAAGAGAGTAGACTTCCACTTTGTATAAGATTCTTCCATATCTTTTTAAATTCTACTATAATTAATATCTTATATATCCAATTAATAAATAATGTCAAAACTAAATAAAAGATATATACCATATATCTTAACACATTGACTAAAACTTTTTCTTCTGTTGTGGACCAATAAATTTACCATGTTCTGTTTCTTCTATCAATCCTGCTTGAATCACGTGTAATGGAAAATTTTCTTTTACAATTTTAAATTATTTAATAACATGGCTTTAAAATAAAAAGGTTGAAATATACTTAATTTAAAATCTTATAATTTTTGTTTTTAAAACTCTTAACTACGTATCTAATATTTAATGGTATTTACGAAGAGGGGACAAAAAACTCTATTTTAGAAAAGAAAAGATAAAAGTGCTAACTCTCCCGTGTCTTTTTTTCCAATTTATTTATTAGAAAGAACTCTAGGCTTGCTTTTCAATTAAATTAAATTACTAGTTATAATTATAATTAGTAATATAATTTTAATAAAATCAATTACCACGTATTTGATGCTTAAGATTTCTCAAATTTCAAAATTAAGCTCAACTCAATTTAAATTAACTTTCTTTCTTTAATTGTTCTTTACGTTTGAACCATTAAGTTTATAATGTCTTAGCAATAATTTTAATTTCTAACTAAAATTTATAATTAAAAAATATATTAAAATTTCTTTTAAATTATCTTTAATTCTTCAATTAAATTATTTATAATCATATGTTAAAATTGATGCAACACGTCATTGTCACTTAAGTACTAAGAATATGAAAGTTGTTTGACATAATTTGTCCGAGCAATTATAATAATTTGATATTTTCATCGTTCAATGTTCTAATAATTTCTATTCTTTTTAAATCTAATAAATTAAAAATTTAAATACTAAAATGGAAAAGTTTTAAAAAGATTTTTATACTTTTTAAGTCAATTCATTACCCCTTTTTTCAGTGCATGTCTGATAATATATAATCCATAATTAATTTGTTCATTATTATTCCATGAGACTGAAACGACATCGACATGAAACCTAATTTACTCCATTAATCATCTCCTTTGTTTCTCATTTCTCACCCCCACTACTGCCGCTCAACTCTCGAGCTCTTAACTCTCGCAGACAAGTATAGATACAGACACAACTCTGTGTCTTCTGGCTTCTCTCCATATTTCACACTGCCCCTTTGGGGCTACTGTTCTCGTCTTTTTGTCACGATCCCCATTAACGTAGTCACACACGCTCCCTTTTGGTCCAGTTTGTGCAGAGTCGTTCATGGGTGTGATTGATATCTACAGTACTTCCTTTCTCTACTTCACTAAACCCAGCTCTAATGGTCACCGATTTTTTGTCCCTCAAAGACTCTTTCCCCCTCTTGGAGGAAATAATTACCGTAGAACGTTCGTTGTCATGTCCTATGCTATCCCAGTAGAACATGTCAATGAGGGTCAACAAAGGTTGATTGGGACTCGTTTATTAGAACCCACTGAGAAAATTGTCTCCTTATCAACCCATTTTGCCTTTTGAGGTACTGTTGGATCATCTTATTCTCCTATTTTGCGTTTTAACTCTGTATGCTTGTGAAATGCTTATTTTTCTTGGTGAAATTAAAGTTTGCCACTTTTTACTTTCCGTTTTAGCTATGATTAATAGAGTTTACCTGAATAGCCTGTGGAGTTTACTGGATTATAGCAACTTGCAAAATTTCTTGGAATCAATTCTCCAGATTGTTATTAGCATGTCTTTTATTTTTCTTTTATGGTACGAAGGTTTCTTGTTTCCAAATTCTAGGAGACTACATTTTGTGAAGAACTACTTGTCATTTCGAAATTCAGGTACTAGCTCTTAATAGAGTTTAATTTTGTCATTTCATTAAATTTGCGTTTCAATTTTCTTAACTATATTTTTTATATAAATTTTAGGATAAATTTAATTTCTAAAATCAGATGCAATCTTATGTAATGCAACAAGTGCACGTACAATATAAATATCAACATTATCATTTGCACCAAAGCTAGCTTAAGAGCAAAGATTGCCCAAAAGATGTAGAGAAAGATTTAGAATGATTGATTGATAACAAATGGGACACTCTAAATTTTAAGGTCATTTTAAAATTTAAGTACTTTAACTTATTTTGTTAGTTGTTTTCTTTTATTAAAAATAAATTGTTTATCGATTTATAAGAGCAAGCGGAAGGAACACAAGTATAGAGGAAATTAGTTTATGGTATAAAGTTGATTGTGCAAATTGCACATGGGATGGTAAAGTAAAATTTTATTTACTTAAAATTAAACTTATTTTTAAAAAATCAAGTTCCAGTTAATCATTAATTTTCTTTGTCTTTTCTTTTTAATTTTCTTTTTAGAAAGATAAAGATTCCGATGAATGACTTAGCATTGTTAAAAATGGGAAAGTATTACAACAAAAACCAAACGGAACTTGGTCTGTTCCAAATGGAGAAGAAATAGTGGTATAGAAGTTATAGTCAAATTAGATTTTTTATTGAAAAATTTAAAATTTTTTTACTAAAATTTCAAATTATATCTAAATATGCAAAATAAGCTTTAATAAAAGGGTGAGAAAAATAAATAAAAGATTTCATCTGCACCTCTACTTGTTAAGCATTTCGGTTTTGTCTTAAAAAGAAAGTTAAGTTATTCACGTGGTTTAGGAGTTAAAGGGATAACATCTAAGTCTCAAGAAAAAAGTCAAATTCTAGGGCTTAAAAAAATGTGCAAGTGATTTAGAAGATGAAG
>JANVCQ010446258.1:0-18653 GCA_025531925.1 Erythroxylum plowmanianum | reverse complement strand
TTTTATTCTTTCATTCCCACTTACACCACACTATACTCAACTTAATCTAAATTTTCCCTTAATACTTCCAGTTTAATCAAACTAAGCAATAAGTCACACAATCAAGACAATTCAAACTTAGTACATCAATTATAAAAAAATTTGGGGCCCAACATTATGAGTTTGTTGGGCAGACTTAGTGTCTACTGAACGGACCTTCTCGAGTTTCCTAGACATTTTGTATGAATCTAAGCTCATCTCCCTTAGTTCACTCCTAATTTGCCCCTTCTAACTACTCAATAATACCATACGACTATATGCATGATGTATGAATGAAAATAATAAAAAATACTAAATGAAACAAAGAGACATTACAACTAATCTCCCCACATTTAACATAAATTTTACCTCTAGGATCGATGAGTTGTGATCACATTATTCCTCATGCTAATAGGAGGTGTCATTGGGATGTCTCATAAACACTTACTATATGAAACACATAGTAAACTAGAATAAGAAGATATGAAAAAAATGAAATTAATAAAATAACAAAAAGAGTTAGAAACATTCAGTTGCCTCCCAAAAAGTGTTAAATTTAATGTCCTTAACTGGACTAGCTCACCATGAAGTTAATTTTGGAATATGATGGTGGAAATATATCCAACCATCTGTCCCTCAAAATAGTGCTTGAGTCATTGTCTATTGACCATAAAGGGTTTTTATTCATCCTCTCCAATCTCCATGGCACCATGGGGGTATACTTTGGTTACCACGAAAGGTCCACATCATCTTGACCACAATTTCCTTGGAAATAATTTTAAACGAGAGTTAAATAACAAAACTTTTTAACAAGGTTCAAATTCTCACCAAAGGATATGCTTTTCATGGAAAATCTTGGTTCTCTCCTTGTATATTTGAGCATTCTCAAGAGCATCTAGGTGAAATTCATCGTTCATTTAACTTCATCAGTCTCTTTTGTCTAGCCTCTTTGAGATCAAGTTCAACTTTCAAATTGCACATAACGCCTTATGCTCAATTTCAACTAGAAGTTGGCAAGATTTCCTAAAGACTAACCTATATGGTGACATGCCCAACCGAGTCTTGTATACTGTCCTGTATGCCTAAAGAGCGTCATTAAGCTTCAATGCCCAATCCTTTCTTAAGGTATTAATAGTTTTCTCTAAAATTTGCTTAATTTCCCTATTAGACACCTCAACTTGCCTACTGGTTTGAGGGTGGTGCATGGTTCCAAAATTAAAATGACACCTATATTTTTCCAAAAGAGATTTAAATTGATGATTATGAAAGTGTACCCCATTGTCACTGATTATAGCCCTTGGAACACCAAATCTTGAAAATATGTGCTTCTTGACAAATTTGATAACACTAGCTCTAGTGTTGTTTGACAAAGTTATGGGTTCCACCCATTTGGATGCATAGTCAACCACCACAAGGATGTATTCATTACTAAAGGATACTAGAAACGTTCCTATAAAGTCCAAACCCCATACGTCAAAGAGTTTAACCTCTAAAATCCCTGACTGAGGCGTCTCGTGCTTCCTACCGATGTTCCCTATTCTTTGACACCTATCATATGTCATAACAAAAGTTTTAGCATCTTTAAAAAGAGTAGGCCAATAAAAACTGGATTGTAAAACCTTTGCTGCCGTTTTGTTAACACATGGTGTCCGTCATAAGGAGAAGCATGGCAATGATATAGTACTGCCCGAATCTCCTCATCAAGTATACATCTTCTAATTATCCCATCAACACCATTCAAAGAGCAACAGGTCTTCCCAAAAGTAATTCCTCACCTCAAATAAGAAATTCCTTCTCTTATATTATGAATAATCACTAGGAATAATATTAGAGACCAGAAAATTAACATGATCAGCAAACCAAGGAGCATTTTCCTTAATAAACCACAGATTCTCATCAAGAAAGGCTTCACTGATTAGTTCAGCTCCCATCTTGTCACCTTACTTATGTCGCGAGAGATGATTAGCCACCTAATTTTTAGATCCTTTCTTGTCTCTAATTTCCAAGTCGAATTCCTATAGGAGTAAAATCCATCTGATCAACCTTAGTTTATCATCTTTTTTTGTAAATAGATATTTCAAAGTAGAATGATCAGTGTAAATAATGACTTTGGACCTAACAAGTAAGATATAAATTTATTAAATGCAAAAACGACTGCTAGCAATTCTTTCTCTGTAGTAACATAATTAATTTGAGCATCATTAAAAACTTTGATAGCATAATAAATGATATGTAATTTCTTATCCTATTTTTTTATCCTATTTTTGTGCTAAGACAGCCCCAAGTGCATAATCACTAGCATCACACATCAGCTCAAAAGGGAGATTCCAATTTAGTGCAGCCATTATAGGGGATAAGGTAAATTCCTTTTTCAACCTATTGAAAGCATCAAGACATTCATTAGTAAATTCAAAAGCAGCAAAGCACATAAGGGTTTAGAAATCTTGGAAAATTTTTAATAAATCTAATAAAACCTTACATGCCCAAGAAAACTCCTTATTGCTCTAATCGAATTGGGGGGGGGTAACTTATTGATGACTTCGATTTTTGCTGGATCCACCTTTATTCCATTATTTGAAATTTTGTGGCCTGATTCCTTCTTGTACCATAAAATAGAACTTTTCCTAATTTAGCACAAGATTGGTTTCTTCACATCTCTATAAAACCTGTTCTAGATTAAACAAATATGCATCAAACGAAGAACCAAAAATAAAAAATTCTTCCATAAATACCTCTATTATATTCTCCACCTTGTCGGAGAATATGGACATCATACAGCATTAGAAAGTGATAGGAGTGTTGCATAACTGAAGGGCATCCTACGATATGCAAATGTACTATAGGGACAAGTGAAGGTAGTCTTCTTTTGATCCTTTGGGGCTATGGGAAATTGGTTATACCATGAATAACCATCTAAAAAGAAATAATAATCATGCCTCGCTAATCTTTCCAACATTTGATTCATAAAAGGGAGAGGGAAGTGATCTTTTCTAGTTGCTACATTTAATTTCCTATAATCTATACAAACCCTCCACCCTATCACAACTGTTGGACCCCGAATTTTTCTTGGAAGTTAGAACTATTAAATGAGAAATTATTAGCAATTATTTATGTGTAAAGGAAACAAGAATTCTAGGTAAGAAATGGTTTAGGTACAAGATAGGTTATAGGGGAAATAATGGAAGTCAAAAAGTTGGAAAATGTAGTTGAAACATGTTCATTGAGTATGCTTCGGTGTTTTAGCCATAACTTTTTCTTTGGTTATCCAAATGAGATGATTTTTTGTTTGGAGTAAACTAGGGATATAAGGCTACAATTTTATGTTAAAATAGAGTTTTAATTCAGTCTCTAAGAATATCACTTTTTGGATGAAAATCAAGCATAGAATTTTGTTTCAGTATAAGAATAGTTTGAAAATATTTGGGGTATAACTTTCAAATTACCAAACCAAATTGAACGATTTTGTTGTCACTAGAAAATTAAGACAATGAGGAACATTTTTCTAGTATCAAATTCCTTCAATTTTCCCATGATCATTAATTAAGGATTTAGAAGTATAAGATGTGAGTTATAAAGACAAAAGAAGGGTAAATATGGAATGACTACTTAAATGAGGGGAAAAATGGGAAAGACAACTAAAATGTTGTATTAAAATTTGAAGAAGAAGAGAGAATGTTGTGAGTGTGAGAAGAGATGAGAAGAGAAAATGTGAGAGAAAGAAAAGAAGAGAAGAAAAATCGAAGAAGTTAGGGAAGAAGGAGGAAAATCGTGGGAAAAAAGAAGAAATCAAGCTTCTTAAGGTAAGCAATCATCTTTTCTTCTTACTTTATTAAAGAAATGGATTGTATTGAGAATGAAGGAGTAGAGAGAGAAATGAGTTTTGTGTTGGAAGATGATTTAAAAGAACCCATTGATTTCTTTTGGGTTTCTAAACTAGGTAAGATGGATTAGGGGTAGGTTAAATTTGAGCTTGATTTGTATTAATTTCATTTTTTGTGATTTTGAAGTTTTAGGGATTTTATTGAATTGGAATTGAATGGGAGATTGGTTTGTTTTAGGAAATCAAGAGAAACCCTATCCAAGAGCACGAGGAAGGAAACATTTGAGTTTGGATTTTCAAGAAAAAATGAGATGGGTTTCATGTTTATAATTGAATAATGAGTCAATAAAGTTTTTGCAAATCAAGAGAATAAAAATGATTTCAATTACTTCATAAATGTGCATATATTGCTTTTAAGTGATTTAAAGAATTTGTTTTTATGTGTGTACATGCTTAATTGATTTGGTTTGAATTGTTGTGAATGTGGGTAATATGTTTATAGTTATTTTGTGATGGGTAAATGCACTACTTGTGTGTTTATGCTTAAATTGCATGAATTTGAATTGTTGTGAAGATTTGAAAATGAATGATGAATTATGACCATGTTATAGCTTGAAAAAGGTTATGACATTTTGAATTGAATGAAAAGAAGAAAAAGCATGAAAATATGAGAATATGATGAAATGAAAGAAGCATGGGAGTATGAATTTGTGATTGACTAAATTGAGCATAAATTTGTTTGTGATTGAGTAAGAGAGGAACCCATTTCATTAGTCAAGTGCACGTTGACCCATAGCCTTCTCCCAGCTGCCCGTTTGGGGCCACGAGATCCTGAGAAATCAGACTTGTTTTGTTCACAATGTAAACTTCGATTTCTTCGTTTTGTTCCAAGGAACACTCAAGCCATTTGTTGTGCATTACATCTATGAATTGTCAAGTTGATGTATACATGATTTGTATTATTGTGAATTGGTTGAGAACTATGTTTTTCTTGAATTCAATAAGAATTTTCTATGACAAATGAATAATTTCAATGGTTTTGCTTGTTATCGATTATAAACTGTTACCCACGAGCTTTTAAGCTCACCTCACTCTCCTTCCCCTCTTCAGATGAAGAAGATGAGATCGAGCAACTAAGAGACAAGGCATCATTCTATTTTTGCAATGTTTTTGTATATTAAGTTAGATTTTTGTAAAAGTAAGACTTTAGATGCATTTTGAGAATTATTGGATTTGGTATCTTTTGTATTTTAGATTTTGATACCGATGTTGTAATGTGGTTTGGAATGCTATTAAAGCTTTGTAAACTCCTATTATTGTTGTTAATGAAAGATGAATTGTGTATGGATGTTGTTGAGTTGGAATTGGATATACTTGGAAGAAGTTATCCACTTGAGTTGATGAACTTTGAACATGAATTGTTGTTGCTTATAAGCGAGATATTATGGAAAAAGTAAAGATAGGATTTTTATGAATGATGCGAATTAGTTGTAAGGGATGAGTTCAATGAGTAGCGATTAGGGAGTTTAATGAAGTGCAGTTGGTAGTTGAATGGCTATGCTCATGACTTTCCAAGTTCTACATTGAAATTTCAAATTTTTTATAAGGGTGAAATTGGGTTTCTGACTGTAGTGGAAAATCTGGATTGATCTAGGCTGAATTAGACAAAGTTGTCTTCTTGAAAGTTGTAGCTTATCTTTCTAGCTTTCCATTAATATAAAGTATGAAATTTTTGGACAATGGAGTGGAGACATATGATCATTAGAAATTTATGATGCTGTTTAGGATGGACTTTTAGGACAACTATATTGATTTGAAATTTTGACCCTTATAGAGGCAAAAATTGTTTTCTAGGTCTTTATGGAAGTTGTAGGTCTAGAAGTTCTCTTGACCTTAATCCGATATTTGTAGTGAAAGTTCCCTTTTTAACAACACAGGTCGGAGAAGAAAAGCAAGAAGGGAAAGTCGCAATCACAACAATGCGTGATCGTGACTCTGAGAAGCGATATTTGCGTGATCGCGATTTCGCAGCCACGCACGCACATAGATCACGATCGTGCAACAGGTCCTTTTCCCCTAGCTTGAACATGTTCCACTTTTTTGACCATAACTTTGTCGTCCGGCCTCCAAATGACCTGATTTTTAACAATTTCCATTCCTAACACATTCGTCTATCTCTCCACAAAAATTTATACCTTTTGGTATTAATTTGAAAAGTATTGATTTAATCAAAGTAAGGGGATTGGTTGGAAGAGTATGAGTTGGATATTTTTATTGAATATGTTTCAGTATTTTGGCGATATCTTGATCTGTATAGCTCCAAATGTGATGATTATTATCTCTAAATAAACTAGAGACATAGAGCCATAAATTATATGAAGGAATCAAATTTTAATTTGGTCCCTAAGACTTTCAATTTTGGGAGTAAATTTGGGTATAGTGTACTATTTCAGTTTAATAACAGTTTGAAAGTGTTTGGGATACCAAATGGAATGATTTTGGTGTCTTTAGAAACTTAAGACAATGGGAAACAAATATTTTGAATAAATCAAACTGAAATTCCAATTAGAAGTTTCCCAAAATCTGTTCTGAAATAGAAGAATGAGTTTGCTCACGTTTTGTGACTCCAAATGTTAGGCTCCAGAAATGGGGTGCAACAACAGCCCTAGTGGACATTAACTCATTAAAATCATTAAAGATGATGGTCATGCCACTTTTCCTTGCCACCACCTATATCGGACTTATCCAGGAGCTATCAGAAATAGGATAGATAATTCCTGCATCAAGTAACTTAAGTACATCAGATTACACAACTTCCATCATGATAGGATTGAGTCTCCTCTAATTTTCCATACTAGGTTTGTGGTTTCCCTCCATTAAAATCCTGTGAATAGAAATAGAAGGGCTAATTCCCTTTATGTCAGCAATATTCCATGCAATAGCCAATTTATGTTCATGAAACACCTTTATTAACTTCTCTTCTTGAGAGGAATTCAAAGAAAAAGAAATAATAATCGGATATGTATTTGATTCTACTAAGAATGCACACCTCAAATGAATTGGAAGTGTTTTAATTCAAGTTTCGCTGGGCTTAATATGGAAGGTAACAATTTAGGTTTAGGAGGGCCTAATTCTTCAATTCGAGGTCTATACCTAAAACCATGACCTTGCAGTCTGTATGCATAGTCCATTAACTCATCATTCAATTCATTCTCATCTATTCCTAAAGTTAGGCATGTCTCTGAAGCATCATCATACATTAACTTAGTAATATATTCAAGTGTAAGAGAATCAATTACATTTATTTTATAGGTGACTTCCATCAAAAAAGGGTCCCTTTAAAACTTTGAAAAATTTAAAAACCTTTTCCTTATCACTAACTTTTAAGATCAGGTTATCATTCGAAACATCAATCAATGCTCCACTAGTGGCTAAAAATGGTATTCCTAAAATTATTGGAGACCTGCATATCAAAATCCATCTCAAGCATAACAAAGTCTACTGGAATTATAAGCTTACCAATTTTTACAAGTAAGTCCTTAACTATACCAATAGGGTATCGAATTGATCTATGAGCGAATTGCAATCAAATTATAGTTGGTTTGAGTTCACCAATTCCAAGCCTATTATAGAGAGACAAAGGAATAAGATTAATACTTGCACCTAGGTCATATAAGCATTGAAAAACATTAGAAGTTCCAAAGTGACAAGGAATAGTGAAACTCCCTGGATCCTTTAACTTAGGGGTATTTTATTTTGTAAAATAGAACTACACTCCTCAGTTAAGGCTTTCATAGCAAAATTGTTTAGCTTCTTTTTATTGGAGATGATTTCCTTCAAGAACTTAGTGTAAGCACACATCTCAGTAAGTGCTTCAGCAAAAGGGATGTTAAATTGGATCTTTTTGAAATGGTCAAGGGATTTCTGAAATTTGGAATCATCATACTTCTTTTTTACCTTTTGAGGTTATGGTATGGGTGGCGCATAGGAAAATTTTGAGATTGGTGAAATCTCTTTCTTTGGTTCGGTTTCTTCATACTATTTTTCTTTATCCAAATTCACAATTTCAACATCCTTGGTTTCATTTATCTTAGCTTCCTTCTCTTTAGGAGCCACACCTTCTACCACCTTACCACTCCTTAGAAGAATTACCATACAATCTTGTTTTGGATTCACTTAGGCATTGCTAGGTAGCTTTCCCTTACCTCTTTCGCTTACCTCTTTTGCCACTTCACTGATTTGCACCTCTAAATTTATGATGGTAGCTTAGTTTGACTAGATGTTCTGCTCCATTTTGCTCATAACTTGAGAGCTAGCTTGAGCACTTTGATCCATTTTTCCCATAAGTTTAGCAAACACATCTTCAAGCCTATCCACTTTTTTCTCCCAAAGGGAATTGTTGTTGTGCAGAAGATGAAGGAGGTGAATACTGCTATTTTCGTGGTGTTTGGAACCCATATGGTCCCATTGGTTTTGCAACCCTTGATTTTTCCAGGAAAAATTTGAATGAAAATTCCAACCTTCATTATAGGTGTTTGAAAAAGGATCAAATCTCTGACCTTGTCTACCATTGTTTACATAATTCACCTCTTCCTTTACATAATTCACCTCTTCCTCTAACATTATTGCATCAATGTTCATACAACCAGTTGTTGTATGCCCAAATCTACCACAAAGAGTGCAATGATCCCTACCAGACTTATTGTCATTCATCAACATATTCAACTTCTTATTTATCTAGACAACTTAGTATGCTATGTTAGGTTTAGAACCTACTTTATTAAGAGCAGCAGCTTTGCTCCTAGTCACCTTACAATGTGAATTCTCTGCAACTTTTTAAAAATATTCCATAACTCTTGGGAACCTAGGTTACTAATATTACCACTAGCTTTTTAATCCATCAAAGTCTAATTGTGATCAGTGAGACCATAGTAGAAAAACTGAGTCAAAGAGTATGTATCAAATCCATAACGAGGGCACTAGTTACCTTCCCTTTCTGCGAGAACCAATGTATTACCTTCCTTATTTTCTCTTTCTTTCTGCGAGAACCAATGTATTACCTTCCTTAGTTCGAGAGTTTTATGGGCTGGGTACCACTTCATCATGAAAGTCTCCATTACTTTGTCCTAAGTATCAAGGGAATTTACCTCCAAGCTCAGCAACCAATTTCTTGCTAATCCCTTCATGAAATAGGGAAAACACCTTATCCTTAACTCATCTTCGGACAATCCATACAATGGAAGAGTCTGAACTATAGCATAGAAATCTCTCATAAAGGCTAGAGCATCTTCACTCAGCATTTCATTAAATTGTGGCAACCTAGATAGATGAATCTGCTTTAGCTCATAATTCCTTGCTGCCGCACTCAATCGAATGCAGGAAGGGTTGCCAGCAATAAATGGCATATGATAATCTCTAATTCTTCTTACCGCAAGATTAATAATCATCGGTTCAGCCTAATTTCCTTTATTGAATTGATCATTCCCCATATCTTGTTCCCCATATAGAATTGGATTTTGATTATTATTTGCCATCTCTTCTTCTTTGGCCATTGTTCCTTTTACAAGTGTGTCCAATTTCAGGATTTAACTCAATTAGTTGATCGTTGTTCAAATTTCTTACATGCCTTAAGTTCATGCAGCTCCTGAAATAAAACAAAGAGAAAGGGTTTAAAAGTAATTAATGGAAGAACAAAGGTAATTAAAAACAACTAGAATTAATAATAACACATATAAATTAGTTTGCAGCAACAACGTCAAAAACTTGGGCAACAAACAAAATCTACAAGTGCATAGAATCGTTCCTAGTACCTATAAATCAAATATTCCAAGGTCATCTCACATAAGGACTAAGATACTCACTATTGAATTAATCCTAATTGCTTGAACTAAAATAACAAGAAACTTAAAAGATGATTGGATCAGAGCAGACAATAAATTATAAAGATTGTAAATAAATAAACAAGGGAAATTTGATGATTTAAACTTAGGGTTTTGAGGTTCACCAAATAACAATTGGATAAATTTACTTATATTGTCTCTCAAGACATATAAGAATACCTAACTAGTTGATTACCATCTCTTAATGTGAAATCTAATTAGTCAAATTCATTAAGAACAAGCAACCATAAGTTATCACACTTGTTCAGGATATCTCTATCTCTAAGTCTAATGTGTTTATCTTCCTAGGGCATAAATCATACTTTACCTCTCAATTCATCATATGATTCCTAAGGTTGCATTTATGGTGATCAAGCATAGAAACAATAATGAAGTTCAAGAAAGAAAAAAATAACCTAAGAACTCTCATTCAACACCAATCAATCCATAAAATATAAATCAATCCCCCAAAGTAGGCTACATCAGTAACTGATGTGAGCTCAAGAGAGAGTCGAAAGACAAGTCAACTATCAGATGACCCATTAACCATGCCAAAGGGACCGATTACTTGTGCTAATGCTAATGGGCTTAGAGAAGTTTTTGGTGGGCTTATATGTACCATGGTTGATGAAGAAAAGGCCTTTGGAGATCAAGTCAATCAATAACATCAAGGCAATAACACTATTCATGTGTTCTGACTTGGGCCAAAATTCTGACATTGATTCAGGCCTAATCAGCCCAACTTTCCAACATGAAAGTTGTATATTTTTTTCTTAGCTTTCTAACTGTATAAGATGCGCCTTAAACGGAGGTTTGTAGCCTAAGATATGGTTGATTTACTAAAGGATGTTCTGCAGGAAAAATTGTTACGACCTCTTAAGTGACATTTCGTTTTTATAGCTAGGTTTTTCATTTTTAGGCCCACTTTTTAAGACTTTAAAAGGTGGTTTTTCTGCACTTCATAGCGGAGATTACATTGAGAATAGTTTTAGGTCACTTTGTGAGGGATTCAAACTTGAAATACTCTACAAATCGATTTTACGAACTTATCAAGTGATTAGTCGGATTGCTTGTGGCTTTCTTTTGATATCTTTGTGCGTTTTGGTTTCTAATTGCATTGTTAATCTTGGGTCAAGGCGTCGAAGGATCTTCCAACAACTTTGAATTCTTGAGTTGGGGTTTTGATCTAATCGATCAAGGGGTTCCTAATCGAGTCAATTCTAGGGGTTTCGCATCATTTGGTATCAGAGCTTTGACTCGATTTCAGGTTCCTATCCATTGTTGTTATCATCTTCATTTGCTTTTCTTGTTTTTTTGCTGTTTCAATTTTCTATTTACTATTGCCCTTGAATCCCTTCTACTCTTTATTTTGGTCCTTGTTTTATTGCCGTTTGTTAACATTGTCTTCGTTGTTCTTGTTTTGTAATTTTATTTCAATTCATACTTCGTGTTGTGTTTGCAGTTAGTTTTTGTTAAGATTGTTCTTGTGGAAAAAAAGTTAAAAATTTTGAAAAATTCAAAAAATGAAAAAAATATGAAAAATAAAAAAATCCAAAAAAAGTCTGAAAAAAGGTGCTTTGTTGACTTGTTGATCATAATTTGCTGAGATTTTGGATAGTTCATCTTGAAGTGTTGCGGTGATTGTAAATTGTTAATGAAAGAAGTGTGTTGGAATTTGTATAGTTTGGTGATTGATAGAAAAAAATTGTGTGGATTGCTAGAAGTTATACTGCATTATTGCTTGAATTAAAATTGAAATTCTCGAAACTTGAACAACGAATCTTTGAAAAGCTAATTCCTATTACAAATTTTCTCCTTCAATCCTTTAAATTTCTTTGGTTCTTGACCCGTACGTGGTACTTTTCATTGCTCTCTTATTTCTTCAATTTTTCTTTTGTAAGAGTATCACTTTCAATTTCATTGTCCTTGATTTGTTTGGAATTTTGGTTGGTAAAGAATTTCATGAAAGAATCAAGACTGGTATAAGAAAAGAGTGATTTACATAAAAAAAAGCAAAAAAAAGAGCAAAATACGAGAGAATCATCATCTATTTGAGTGACACACGTAAGGGAATGAGTGACGTTTCTTTTTAATTAACATTATTACACTTGTTTTTCTTTTTACTTGTAATGTCTAAGGCAGGTAATGAAAGGGATTCAGAAGACCTAGCCACAACTTTAACGGCTTTACAAGAACAAATGAGCCGAATGACTCTTGCATTTGAAAGCTATAGAGAGAGGTTAAAACGTTTCGAGGCCTTAAAATGAGGTCGGCCAACACCACCACCATCCAACCAACCTGATTTGAGGATGTTGAACTGAAACAAACATGGAAGAGTGGGATAGATACCAAACTAGGGAGCATGCGACAAGAGGTCAAAGAAGAGGTGACATGCCCAGAAGAGAACCGAGGGCTACGGAAGAAGTTGATAGAAACCTGAGAAGTATAAAAATGAATATTCCTTCTTTTCAAGGTCGAAGTAATCCAGAACAATATTTGGAGTGGGAAAGAAAGGAGGAGTTCGTGTTTGACTATCATCACCATTCAAAAGAAAAGAAGGTCAAATTAGCAACTGTAGAATTTACAGACTATGTCATAGTTTGGTAGGATCAGGTTTAAATTAATAGAAGAAGAAACGGGGAGAGACCTATTTGAACTTGGGATGAAATGAAGGCTATCATGAGAGCAAGGTTTGTTCCTAGTCATTATGACAGGGAACTGCATCAAAGACTCCAAAACTTAAAACAAGGGTCTAAGAGTGTTGAAGAGTACCATAAAGAAATGGAAATCGCTATGATCAGGGTAGCTGTTGTAGAAGACCGAGAGGCTACTATGGCTAGATTCTTGTGTGGGCTAAATAGAGAAATTGTTGACACAGTTGAGCTACAACATTATATGGAGATTGAAGATATCGTTAGTGCTGCTATGAAAGTGGAGAAACAACTTAATTACAAAAAATTAGCTGGACAGTCTCAATTCAGTAATAATGGTGGATCATTTTGGAAATTAGGCTTTAAGTGAAGTAGTGAAGGGAGGAATTTGTCAAAATTCAAAGATGCTAGGTTTACACTAAAATCTAAGGATAAGTACACTGTTAAAGAAAAGAACGAAATTATTCAGAAGAAAAAAGAAACCACTCTAGTGGCCAGCAGTGACAAAACTAAGTGTTTCAGATGTCAAGGTATGATCACAGAGCTTCTCAATGTCCTAATAAGAGAGCTAGGATCATAAAAGATGATGGGGTTGTTGAAACAGATGGAGAAATGCCACCGTTGGAAGATGCAAGTGATGTAGAATATCCAAAATATAAAGACTTACTGGTTGCAAGAAGAGCTTTAAATTTGCAGGCTAAGTATGATGCTCCAGAAGAACAGTGGGAAAATATTTTTCATGCTAGATGCAATGTAGATGGGAAGTCAGTCTAGTTATTGATGGAGGTAATTGGACTAATGCTACTAGCACTTATTTGGTGGAAAAACTTGGATTGTTGTTATTGAAACACCCGAAGCCGTACAGGTTACAGTGGCTGAATGATTGTGGCGAGGTCAAAGTGACTAAGCAAGTGATTGTGTCATTTACTATTGGCAAGTATTCTAATGAGGTTTTATATGATGTGATTCTGATGCTAGTAAGCCACATACTTTTGGATCGACCTTGGGAGTATGACCGTAAGATCTCACGTAATGGTTATTTAAATACTTATTCTTTTTCTAAAGATGGAAAGCCATTATCTCTTGAAGAATTATCTAAAGATTAGCTGAAGCTTAGACAACGAGAGGAGTCAGAAAAAGCAAAGAGAGTTGAGATGAACAAACACAATGGGGAAAAAGGAAAAATGAGTGAGAGTGAGAATTTAAAAATAAGAGAGAGTGAGAGGGGAAAGGGAAACACTGAGTGAAAGAGAGATAAGAAAATGAGCTTGTATGCGAGAGGGAGAGATTTTAGAGATGCTTATAAAAAAAAGTCATTTGTAATGTTAATGTACAAGGAAATTTGTTTTAGTGCTTCTGATCTTGATGATTCTTTGCCCTCTATTGCTAAATCTCTTTTGCAGGATTATAGTGATATTTTTCCAGAGGAACTCCCAAAAGGTTTGTCAGCCATTAGAGGGATTGAGCATCAAGTTGGCTTAGTGCCTAGAGTTTCATTGCCTAATAGGCCAGCATATCACAGTAACCCTAAAGAGACTAAAGAATTACAAAGACAAGCGGAAGAGCTTACAGCTAAAGGCCAAGTCAGGGAGAGTATGAGTCCATGTGTTGTTCCTATGATACTACTGCTAAAGAAAGATGGAAGTTGGAGACTGTGCGAGGATTGTGGAGCAATCAATAAAATTATAGTAAAGTATCGACATCCCATTCCTAGGTTAGATGACATGTTAGATCAATTGAAAGGTGCTATGATTTTTACTAAAATTGATTTGATTGGAGGTTACCACCAAATTTGTATGTCCTAAGGTGATGAATGGAAAACTACATTTAAAACTTAACATGGACTGTATGAATGGATGGTAATGCCATTTGGTTTGAAAAATGTACGTAGCACTTTTATGAGATTGATGAACCATGTACTTCGTGCATTCATTAATAAGTTTGTTGTTGTGTATTTTGATGACATCTTGATATACAGTAGGAGCTTAGAAGAACACATACATCATTTGAAATGTGTACTTGATGTCTTACGTGAATAAAAGTTGTATGCAAATGTTAAAAAGTGCAGTTTTTGTATGGATAAGGTTAATTTTCTTAGTTTTATTGTTAGTGTTAAGGGAATTGAGGTTGATGAGAATAAAGTGAAAGCCATTAAAGAGTGGCCAACACCTAAATCTGTTTCAAAACTATAGAGCTTTCATGGTTTAGCCAGTTTTTACAGGTAGTTTGTTCTACACTTTAGCACTGTAGCTGCACCACTTACAAAGTTCATTAAGAAAAATGTTGCATTTATGTGGGGTCCTAAACAGGAAAAGGCATACATGCTACTGAAAGATAAATTGTGTTCAACTTCTTTACTTGCTTTGCCTGATTTTGATAAAATTTTTGAAATTGAATGTAACGTTTCTGAAGTAGGCATAGGTGTTGTGTTAATGCAGGAGAAATGTCCTTTCGCATATTTTGGTGAAAAGTTGAATGTAGCGACTCTAAACTATTCTACTTATGATAAAGAATTGTATGCTTTAGTGAGAGTGCTCGAAACATGGCAACATTACTTGTAGTCGAAGGAGTTTGTCATCCACACTTACCATGAGTCCTTGAAGCATCTTAAAGGACAAGGAAAGTTGAATAAGAGGCATGCAAGATGGGTTGAGTTTATTGAGACATTTCGATATGTCACTCAATATAAGCAAGGTAGAGAAAATGTGATAGCTGATGCTCTATCTCACAAGGATGCTTTAATCTCTACTCTGAGTAGTAAGTTGTTAGAATTTGAGTATATCAAGGATTTATGTTGCTGATACTGATTTTGGAAATGTGTATGATGCTTGTGAAACTGCTGCATTCAATAAATTTTATCGCCATGATGGGTTTTTGTTTAAGGAAAATAGACTCTATGTTCCAAATTGTTCCTTGCGTGAATTATTTGTTAGAGAGTCTCATAGCGAAGGTTTAATGGTCCATTTCGATGTATAGAAAACATTGGACATTTTGCATGAGCATTTCTTTTGGCCACATATGCGTAGGGATGTAGAACGTGTTTAGGCAAATTATGTTCAATATAGGCAAGCTAAATCCAAAGTTATGCCTCATGGATTATACACGCCATTGCCTGTACCTAGTGCACCTTGGGAACATATTTCTATGGACTTTATTATAGGTTTGCCTAAGTCTACACATGGTAAAGAGTCAATTTTGGTGGTTGTTGACAGGTTTTCTAATATGTCTCATTTCATTGCTTGTCATAAAACCAATGATGCATCTCATATTGCAGATTTGTTCTTTAAGGAAGTTGTTCAACTGCATGAAATTCCAAAGACCATAATTAGTGATAAAGATGTCAAAATTTTGAGTTCTTTTTGGAAAGTGTTGTGGGCAAAGTTAGGAACTAAATTGTTGTACTCGACTACTTGTCATCCACAAACGGATGGAAAAATTGAGGTTGCCAATCATACTCTTGGTACTTTGTTGTGTTCTATGATTAGTAAATAATTACGCACTTAGGAAGAATGCTTGCGTCTTGTTGAATTTGCGTACAATAGAAATGTTCATTCTTCTACAGGTTTTTCACCATTTAAAACTGTCTATGGTTTTAACCCACTAACTGTTATGGATTTACTTCCTTTGCTTGATAGCGAATTATCTAACGTAGATGGTGAAAAAAAACCAGAATTGTAAAGAAGATCCATAAACAAACCCGTCGGCACATTGAGAAAAAGAATAAGCAATATACATCTAGTGCTAATAAGGGAAGAAAGTTTGTTTCATTTGAACCCGGAGATTGGGTATAGGTACATATGCGCAAGAAAATATTTCTTAATAAATGAAAGACAAAGCTACATCCAAGAGACGATGGCTCATTTCAAGTTCTCAAAAAGATAAATGACAATGCCTATAAATTGGATCTCCGAGATTCGAAGACGAATCTTTTTCAAGAAGGGAAGGATGATGTGAGCTCAAGAGAGAGTCGAAAGACAAGTCAACTAGTAGACGACCTATTGACCATGTCGAAAGGACCGGTTACTTGTGCTAATGCTAAGAGGCTTAGAGAAGCTTTTGGTGGGCTTATGTGTACCATGGTTCATGAAGAAAAGGCCTTTGGAGATCAAGTTATATTCAATAACATCAAGGCAATAACACTATTCACGTGTTCTGACTTGGGCCGAAATTCTGACATTGATTTAGGCCGAATCAGCCCATCTTTCCAACATAAAAGTTGTATATTTTTGTCTTATCTTTCTAAAGGTATAAGATTTTCCTTAAACGGAGGATTGTAGGCCAAGATATGCTTAATTTATTGAAGGATATTCTGCAGGAAAAATTGTTACGACCTCTTAAGTGACGTTTCATTTTTCTAGCTAGGTTTTTCATTCTTAGGCCCACTTTTTGAGACTTTAAAAAGTGGTTTTTCTACACTTCATAGGGGAGACTACATTGAGGATAGTTTTAGTTCACTTTGTGAGGGATTCAATCCTAAATTCTCTATAAAATGCTTTTACGAACTTATCAAGTGATTAGTCAGATTGCTTGTGGCGATCTTTTGATATCTTTGTGCGATTTGGTTTCTGATTGGATTGTTAATCTTGGGCAAAGGTGTCAAAGGATCTTCCTACAACTTTTAATTCTTGGGTTAGGGTTTTGGTCCAATCGATCAAGGGGTTTCTAATCGAGTCGATCCTAGGGGTTCTGCATCACTAACCCTAAATGGGGTTTAATTCAAGAACATGATAAAAGAATCCATACATATAAAGATAATCAACATCCAAGAAAGAGTAGAGAGAAGATTGAGAGAAAACAAAACAAGATTGCTTCCAATGCTTGATTCAATCCTCCTTGGTCTTCTTCTTTACCTCTTGGGTGCCTCCTTTTGTGCAAGTTGGGGCCGGGTCTGGTATCAAATCTCAAAGTGCCCATTTGGGATGATCGGGAGAGATTGTGCGAGAGACACCTTGAAACCTCTCCACTGGTAAGAAATTCTAGCGTCAGCATTGGCAGGTTCGCCACGATGAAAGTGTTGGCTTCACCGCAGCAAAGTTCCATACTTTAGCGCACTAACCCTTCGGGAAAGGTTCGCCGTGGCGTATTCTAGGCCTCGCCGCGGCGAAACCTTCGAACAAAACCAAAACCCCCAACATTCAACAGTACAAACATACATACCTTTCTTTTAATACCATACAATATCATATCCCATTACTAATAACAATTCCCAATCTCAACTAAGAAGATAAACATGAACATACATAAAAGATCTTTGTCAATTCTTGATTTCATTACAAAAACCACATCGTTGGCTTAATGCAAAAATACAAAAATACAAATACATGTGATACAATTGAATGCTTATAAAACTATCCAAAAATAGTCGAACTACTTAATTACTAAATGTAACTATCTTGGAGTTCATCTAATTGCCTTGCAAGGATCGCTTACCTTCTTGTTCTGCACTTGAGGAGTGAAAGTGATGGGGTGAGCTGCGAAACTCAGTGGCATACATATTTATAGCCACCGGTGATTAGTCGTAATTCAAGCATATGTATATATGTATGTACTTCATCTCAATTATATATAGCAATTTCATCAATTCCACAATTCTAATTCAAATATTCATAGTTCAACATATTATCAAAACATAAAACATATCAAGTGTACTTAATCATCCAAAACATGACACTCAAATTTGCAGCATAACTTGACAAATTAAAATGTAAATGCACAAACAAATGGCTCGAGAGTTTCGTGGAACAAAATGGTTAAACTGAAGCGTGCAGCCAAGAGAAGGCTATGGTCAACATGCACGTGACTAATGAAACGTTCCTCTCTCGCCCAAACAAAAGCACATAATCGATACCATAATCATGCTCAAATCATTTTATCAGATGCTCATATTTTCATGCTTTTCTTCTTTTCATTTAGACAAAATGTTATACCCTTTTTTCCAAGGTATAACATAATCACAATTCATCAAACATTTTCAACATTCACAACAATTCAATTTTATGCAATGTAAGCATACACACATAGGCAAGATTTAGCCCCAATCACACAATAACTATAAATACATTACCCACCTAATTTTGCTTGACAATCCAAGTTCAATGTTGCCTTCCCTCTTGCTCTTAGATAGGGCTTGCTTGGTTTCCTATAACAAACCAAGTTCTCATTTAAACAACATTTAAAGGAAATTCATAAGGCTTCAAAAATAAAAAAAGCTAAAATTGAACTATAACCCCTTCAAAATCCATACTTTCGGGTCCATTTTCCATGATCTTTATGATCAGGTAAAAG
>JANVCQ010444991.1:0-18666 GCA_025531925.1 Erythroxylum plowmanianum | reverse complement strand
CTGCAGGCTATCTGTACTACTTTCTTACAAAAGAAATGTTTGATCTCTGTTACAGTAAAATAGCTCAAGTTATTTTCGCAATGAACTCTCAAGTAATCTTTTTCTTGATCACGTATGCGTAAGTCAGCTCAGCTTGCAATCTTTGACTTCGACTTATTTTTATAGCCTTCGTCTGTAACTGCTTCTTGAATTTTGCTTCTTGAATCTTGCTTCTTGAATCTTGCTTCTTGAATCTTTAAAGAAACGGTTATTCAGTTGAGTTCTGTAACTAACTCGAACTGAATCTTGATTCGGACATGATTTGCTTCCGTCTGCTTTTCTATTTTCTCCGTCTGCTTTTCTGCTTCGTCTGCTTTTCATTCTTCGTCTGTTTTTCTATTTTCTCCATCTGCTTTTCTGCTTCGTCTGCTTTTTTACTTTCTTCGTCTGCTTTTCTGCTTCGTCTGCTTTTCTATTTTCTCTGTCTGCTTTTCTGCTTCGTCTGCTTTTCTATTTTCTCCGTCTACTTTTTACTGATTATTTGTTCTTCATCAAAATCACATATATGAAGTCATTTTGACTTAACATTTCACACCCAATAGTATAACCATCTCGTACTAACCTCATGTTAATAAGAAATGAAAACTAAATACACTTGAGGTAGACAAGAACAACTTTATGATGAGTTCCGTTCAACTGAAATAGATCTGGAAGTCGTTGCAACAACAATAGGTTGATTCATATAAACACCAACATGAAGCCACAGCTTGCAAATGTAGGAACGTGAGCAGGTAACAAACTTGGAGACATGGCTTTTTTGCCAATAGCAATCCTCAATATATAACAATATGGTTTTCGTTTCTCTCTAACTGATCAACGCTAAACACTAACCACAAGTATGCCTATTAATGACCTCACTTTCTGTACGATACACCCACTACACACTTAATGTCCCTTACATGTGAGATCTACTTCTACTATATGTGAAGACCCACCTACGGACCCACCTATGAAGACACACTCACTACACCATCACTCCACTCATTGCACAATTACTTTTGTCTCTCACACACATACGTATATTCAACTCACTTAACATATCATGTTGTAGTTGTATTTCTCAATTAACCATTAATGCACATCACAGCAACTGTACTTTTTCCACCCACATTATTCACTTTTTAATGTAGTATATTATTCATAGACAACTAATTCACCTCACTTCAATGCCACACATGCATCTGTTCCTCAATTACCGCACACTCACTATAAGAGATAGATATCTACCGTAGATTCACGATATACACAAATCCTTCACATAATAAGAGTCTAATTTCAACCAAGTAATCACCACTTTAATTTAACCATGCAAATCTAGCAGTAATACAATTCCAATATCATCTTGATAATAGACTCCAATGTAATGTAGGATTCTTTTTCAACTAGAAGATTATCTATATGGCTTTTGAATCCAAGTCATTATCCAATTAATATCGTATATGTCCAATTAATAAATATTGCCAAAATATTTACTTAGATATATAACATATATCCTAACAATCTCCCCCTTTTTAACATTGTTTGTCACAAATATGAAACTCCCCCTAAATAATATAATTGGACATACAAATATCAAATTCACAATTCATATGACAAATACTCCCCCTTAATTAAACATCAAGTTCATCCAATCATCCAAATTTCTCTCCCTTGGGACAAAAAAATGGCAAAAAGCAATAAATCAAATGTACAATCCATATGACAAATACTCCCCCTGAATGGAACAATCACCATAAACAATCTAATGTCCCCCTTAGGACAAAACAGTATCAAAACACATAATCATAAGAATCAACCATAGATGCAGTGGAAGAATCATAGACACTCCAAGATGACAATTTACCACCAGTCAATACACATGCCAATATATCACTACTTACTTCAATTCCATCTTCATAAGACTTATTAAATTCATAAACCCAAACAAATAAAGATGAGCATTGTCAGTGTAGTGAGAGAGAGAGATACCCGAGAGAGAGACTCATACTAATAAAAGAGCTGAGGAGTCTTCGATCGAGCCAAAAAGAAGTCACAATGCAAACTACTAAAAAGATAGGAAATAGCAATATAAAAAATAAAGAACTAAAAAGATTTTTTTATGTTTCCTTTTTTTAACAACTTAAAAAAATACTTCAAAAATATAAAACACACAGTCCCTGTGCTTCTCGAAGAAATTCAAACTTGGTCTTTTTTTTGCTCAAATGAAGATATGTAACACAAGTACCCTGCAAGTTCTTGATAATCAACCCTTTTTCTTTCTCTTATTTTTCTTCTTTCAATGACGTCTCCAATGATGGTTGCTATTTGATGATTTCTTCAGATTTGAGATGAAGAATCTCGATTCAAATCAGCTTCTAATGTTTTGGGTGATTCATCATCTGAAGTAACTGAAAGTTCTTCAGTTCACACATTTACTTCCTCAACAACAACTAAAAGCATATTAGTTCCTGCAGTTACTTCCTCAGCAAAAACTCACTGTAGATTTGGGCAATTCTTCAATCTCGTCTCTTTGCTTGTTTTGGTTGATTCGGAAGGTCGATTACATTGATTTTCTTCTACCACTTGACCACTCAATAAAGATAAATCATCTATCACAACATTTATGGACTCTTGCACTTTCTTTATTCTTTGATTATAAACTCAATAAGCTTTATTGTGAGTTGAATAGCCAATAAAAATTTCTTCATCACTTTTGCTCTTGAATTTTCCAAGCTATTTTTCCATTTGACACACACTACAAATTGATTTTCTCTCTTTGTTCATTTTGGCTAGACCCTTCACCGCCTCTAATTTTGTCAATTTACTGATGAGATCAAAATTTACGTGCCTAAGCCTTTGATGCCATAAATCAATGTCATTCTCATAAGTAGTTGACTTACACATATTCATGACTTACAACATGTAGCAATTGTCAGCTGATCGCTTGTTCGGTAAGTACCCTGCATTCATCACTTATAAATTTAACTAACAAACCATCATCACAAAGTTGGCTTATACTTAAATTTGCTTTTAATCCATTGACGTGGAGCACATTCTTGAGAGGAGGCAAACCATCAACACATAATGTTCCTCTACGATCACGGAAGCTTTCTTTACATCTCCGAAAGTCACATGACCATCCATACAATTCTAATAATCAATTAAGTAAGCCTTTTCCCTTGTCATATGGCATGACCATCCACTATCAAAATACCAACCATGTTGCAAAGTTTCCTTCATTGATGTACAAACTACGAGAGCTTACAATTCACTTCTTTTTATCCAAGAAGATTTCGATACTAAAGGTTGATGTTGAAATTTTTGTGGAGGATGTATACTTTTTCGACTTTTTCTTCTTTGAAATAGCATCTGTACTAACTGATAAAATCTTGTCCTTATATGCCTAATGACTCCACAAAAATGACATGTAGGTATAAATCTTTGATTCTTTTTCGATGCTTCTATCTCTTGGGCTGATCTGAACATATCAAAATTTTCTTCATTCACTTTCAAGCACTCGCCTTTGTAGCCTATGCCTTTGAAATTTCCTTTAACCTTACCAGTTTCTATCAACTTATCTAGCCTTTTCTGTGCCTCTATTCAACATCCTCAACCCCTTTTCAGTACTTATCAATTTCATTCTAGCTTCATCAAGCTTATTTGACATAAACATCATCTTCTTTTCTAACTCTTGGATGGTGTTCTTCATGGAAAGATTATCTTCCTTCAATCTTTCATTCTTTCTACATGTTTTCATCCATTTTTCATACATAGCTTTGTAATCCTTGTAAATATTCCCTTTTTTATCATCTAGGCCACTACCATTGCTGTCATAATCTAATATTGGATCTTGAGCTGGATTGTTTTTGAAATTTTTCGATTTTCCCTCTTTTCGACCTTCAGTTACTTCCTTCTCAGTTACTGTTAAGCAAGTAACTTCACTTTTGCTATGTAAGGTAACCAACGCAGCACCATTAGCTATTTCTTCACTACCATATTCACTCTCGGAATCATTTTCACTCTAGGTGCTTGTGAAGGACTTTCCTTTTTTCATCTTCACAACATTGGCACATTCAAATTGAATGTGTCTAAAACCTTGACATTCATGACATTAGATTCTCCTTGCCTTCTATTCACCCTTTTGTGTCTTGAATTGTTACTCGATGAATTCCGTCATATTGTCTAAAGTCAGATCTATCCTTCTTCATTCTTTTCATCCATTTACCAAAATTTCGTGTGAGTAGTACCAAGACTTCGTTTTCATCTGATTCATCTTCCACATCATTCACACATTTTCCAGTTTTCACCTATAGTACCTTTCTTATAGCCATGTTTGTGAAACTAGGATCTGCACCAGCTTGCTACCAAATTTTGAATTGGTGACCTTGCTCTGATACCAATTGAAAAACTGTAAGGGTTATTGTTTTGCAAACTTTTCGATTCATTTCCAGCAAACAAAAAATCAGAAAAACTAAGAGCATCAAAAATAAATCAACAACAAAAATTTAGTAACGCAGTTCGGCACATCTTGTTTACATCTACTGGGCCCTTACCCAGCTTATTAACTTTCATCGAAGTACAATAGATTTACCCAAGACTTTACTGAGCTGACACCACTCAACCTTTGACACTCTCTCTCAACATCACTTCTTGTGAAACCAAATAGTACAACCACCTCGTACTAACCTCAACAGAGGATTTACACTCACTGTTTAATAATAAAGATGATTAAATGAACAACTCGAGTGATTAAAATAATAAGGAATGAAACTAAATACACTTGAGATAGACAAGAACAATTTCCCAATGAGTTCCGCTCAACTGAAATAGATCTAGAAGTCGTCGCAACAACAATGGGTTGATTCACATAAACACCAACACGAAGCCATAGCTTGCATGAAATGTAGGAACACAAGCAAGTAACAAACTTCGAGACATAACTTCTTTGCCAATAGCAATCCTCAATATATAACAATATGGTTTTCATTTCTCTCTAACTGATCAACGCCAAATACTAACCATAAGTATTATTAGCCCCTGAACTTTTTTTTAGTTAAGCATGATTTAAATAATTATGAGGTTTAGATAGGTGAGTTTTTGGGAGTTAAATTTTTTTATTTTATTATTATGTCTATGTTAGTAGAATTTATTTCATGGGTTAGTTGAATTAAAAGTGATAAGAATTTTCAAGGATATTATTGGCAAGACACTTAAGATTAAAAGAACATAAGCCTATAAGGAAGGGTAAAATGGACTTTTTGGATTCATTAAGGGTAGAAATGGAAGAAAGAAATGTATTCTTGCATTTAAGAGAAGGAAAAACGTGAATTGGGAGAGAAGAAGAGAAAATAAGAAAGAAAGAGAAGAGAATTTCGGTGATTTGAGAGAAAAGAAGAGAGTTGAGCTAGGGTTTCATCTTTTCTTAGTCTTAAAGAGAGAGTTTGAGGTTGCTCAAGAACGAAAAAAGAAAGAGAAAGGGAAGAGTTTTCTTTAGAGCCAATAATCTCATAAATTGGTGAAGATTCAAGATAAGTTTGATTTTTATACTTTGGATATATGGAAGGGTTTTAGTTCATGAAGTTTAGGAAATACACTAGTTTAAGCAATCTAGAGTCAATTTTAGTGAATGTGCTTTATGAGTTCTCAAATTTAAATTCCTATTGAATGAAAATTTTGTCATTTACGAAGGAAATCAAGGAGGGGATCAAGAGAGGCAAGAGGAACACGAGGAAAGACATCCTTAAGTCAATTTCGTAAGCAAGGAATTCAAGTGGGTATGTGTTTATAATAGAGTAAATAAGCCACTAAATGTTTTCTTTGAATCAAGGAAGTTTAATGATTTCAATTGCATCATAAATGTTGCATTTTTTGCTTCTTGAATGAATTAAGAGTTTGCTATATGTTTGATATATGAATTGTGTTGATGATTTGTGAAGAGACTTTGAAAATAATTTTTTGTGAAAAGATAACATGTTTATGAAATCATGTTTTCGGAAATGGTTCTCAAAATATCTCATGTTCATGGGAAACAAGTTTCCAAGAAAGTTCTATTTGGGCAAACAGTTTTCAATTCATAAATTGCATATTATGTGGGATTGGTGTAATCCATTCAAGTATGTCACGTGCACGTTGACCAAGTTAAAGACTTTTCCTACCTGCCTACTAGTGGCACGGAACTCCTTCATAGATTTTCTCAAGTTCATGTCTACGTAAAATCACTATGTGGGATTACGATAGAACGTCAAGTTTATAACTACACAGGACCATTATGTGAAAATGTGTAGTTCGTCATGTTTATAGATTTACCGAAACCATTTTGATGTGCTTATGAGATGTTGACAAGTTTGATGCACTCATGATTTGTAGTTTGTGAATTTCGGTTATGGATTTGAGAATGATACTTTTATGAACTTAATTAGAACTTGTATTGGCAAATGAACATTTCAAAGGTTTTGCTTATTTTTCCATTATAAACTGTTATCCACAAGCTTTAAGCTCACCCCCTTCATTTCCGTCCCATCTTCAGGTGAAGAGCATGAGAACGAGTAACCAAGGGTCAAGATGTCACTCCGATTATGCATACTTTTGTATTTTAAACTAGTTTTGTAAAACAAGGCTTTAGTTGCATTTTGAGCAAATTATTGCTCATGTATTCTTTTATATTTTGGGATTTTGAGATATTGATATATTGTGGCTTGAAATGCCCATTAAAGCTTTATAAAACTCTTATCTTTTCAATGTTTTAAAAATCAGACCGAGCATCGAATCGGTCGAAGGAAAGGTTTAGAGGTTCAACTAGTAGTAAATTGCTATAAAACTGGTATATAATAAATAAGAAGTAAAACTTATAAGAATAAGTGAAAATAAAATATTTTATTGAAATAAAAATACACCAACTTCTATTATTATATAATGAATTAATAATAAATAAATATAAGTCTAATATAAATATTAAAATAACAATAAAAATCAAAATTATATTTCTGAAGGAGGTTGTGTCTCATCATCGTCAAAAGCTCCAAATTCTCCAACACTATTTAAATATTCGTAAAGTACGCTTTTATCTAAAATATTTGCATCAACTTCTTCTACTGTATTAAAATAAATTACAAATTAGTAATGTGTGAAAGTATTCTTAATTGTAAAATTGTAATACAGTATAATTTTAACTTAAATATGATCAAAATATGAAATAAACTAACCATCAGTAGATGTTGTTAATTCATTCGTTGTGACAAATGCATTTTCTTCATAAATCATTTTGACAAGGCTTTACTCTAATTAAATGGTCAAACTTGAACAGTTTGTAAATGTTAGAATTCATTTAAATGCCTCAAAATATTAGAAATTAACTTGTAATTTATGAAATATTAGTTAAATTTGCACCTTTTGCCTATAGAAGAAATATTGACCAAGATCTAAAGTTTGGCATTAATACATGTATAACTAACCAGGTATGTATATTTCTTTCATATTTATTTATCAGCAACAAATATTTTATGAAAGTATAATTCAGATAATAATTCAGAGTTTAATATGTTTATGTTTGTAAGTTTCATCAATGTACTTCAAAATGCGTATTGGTGGTGGCGTTGTGTGTAACCGGAAGTAAGAGAGACAATAATTTTCAATTCAAATAAAATAGAGGATGTTGAGAAGAAGTATGTGACTTGAACATTTCGTAGGTGACAATACGATTTATATAATGTTTCTAGCAAAATTATGATATTAATGTAAGAAAATTATATTATGCTTATAGGCACTTATATTGTAATAAGGGACGGCGTCATTTGGTCTTCAGTGTGATTATAGTACAGTTATCTTCTTCCTCCCTTATTCAGGAAGACAAAACATCAAAAAAGAAATAAATATTATAAACCAATAATTTTGATGCATTTGGCTTAGTAATTAAGTGAACATATTCTTCGCAACAATTCCATAAATACGAAAGTTTTGAAGAAAGAAAGGAAGGGGATTTTGCAAGGTTTTAAAAACCGGATAGAGCCATCCGGTCCAACTGAAAAAAGGTTAAACTAACCAATTTTTATGTAGAGAGGTTATTAGGTAAAACCGAACCAGACCACTGATCGGTTTAAACTTTTTTCGGTCAGACCAGGCGGTCCGATTTTTAAAACCTTGTTTCTTTTTATGTTAATGAAGTATGATTATGTTTTGCCGATGACATTTCCAAATTGTTGATTTCACGTTCAAGTTTTCCATAGGGGTATGAATGCGTGTTCTAATTTCAGGGAAAATACTGTATTTATCTAGGCTGAATTAGATAAGCTTGTCTTCTAAAAAATTGTAGCTTATCTTTCTAGCTTTCTAACGGTATATAGTATGAAATTTTTGGACATCGGAGTTGAAAGTTATGATCTTTATAAGTGGAGATGGTCAGGAGAGTGTAGTTAGTTATTCAGAACTTTTGGTGATGTGAGGAAGACCCTGTTGAAACATCTTCTGTAGACTGAAACATCTTCTATGCACTGTAGATTGAAACATCTTCTATAGACTAAAACATATTATATGCAATATAGAATGAAACATCTTCTATTCATTATAGACTAAAACATCCTTTGTAGACTAAAACATCTTCTATGCACTGTAGACTGAAACATCTTCTGTAGACTGAAACATCTTCTATGCACTGTAGACTGAAACATCTTCTGTAAATTGAAACATCTTCTATGCACTGTATACTAAAACATCTTCTGTAAACTGAAACATCTTCTATGCACTGTAGACTGAAACATCTTCTATATACTGTAGACTGAAACATCTTCTATGCACTGTAGACTGAAACATCTTTTGTAGATCGAAACATCTTCTATACATTGTAGATTGAAACATCTTCTATGCACTGTAGATTGAAACACCTTTTATGCAATGCAGATTGAAACATCTTCTTTGCACTATAGACTAAAACATCTTCTGTAGACTGAAACATCTTCTATGCACTGTAAACTGAAACATCCTGAAACATCTTCTGTAGACTGAAACGTCTTCTTATGAACTGTAGACCGAATCATCTTCTGATGCACTGTAGATAGAATTGTTTGGTCCAATTTTGACCTTTTTGATGATAGAATCTTGTTTCGATGTCTTCAAAAACTTGAAGTCCTCTTTCAAACCATCAAGAATGACCTTGATTCGATATCTATAGAGAAAGTTATGCCAATTGTTCCAAAACAGGATCAATATGATTGACGACAAAAGCCTTGTTTGATTCTTTCGACCATAACTACATCATCCGACCTCCAAATGAGATGTTTCTTATTCCTGAATAAACTAGAGACATGGAGCTACAAATTATCTAAAGAAATTGAATTTTGATTCAGTCCCTAAGACCTTCAATTTTTGGATGGAATTGGGTATTCATTAGAAACTTAAGACAATGGGGAACAAATGTTCTAAAGAAGTCAAATTATAATTCTAGTTTGAGGTTTCCCAAAATTTTTCTGAAATAGGAGAAATGAGTTTGTCTTTGATATTTGACAGTTGTGGTATTAAAGTAAGAAGAGGAACCAATGATGGTTAAGAAGATTAAATCAAAATAACCCTACAAGGAACCATGCTCAAGTCTTATGATATTCTAGATAGTTGGGTTCTTAAAACGGGGCCAACAGTTGTGGTATTAGAGCGACTAGGTTGAGGTCTAGGTTTAGGACTAGGTTTAGGAGTATCCTAGGCATAAAATGGGTAGCTTTGAACTACAAAATGAGCATGCATTGTTTTAAATGAACAACGTGCATTTTTGTATTGTTTCACTTGATTTGAAATTGTTTCATATGATTTAAATTGTTTTACATGATTTGAAGTTGTTTTACATGAAACATGAACCAAAAGGTTTTAAACATGTTTTATATTGAAGGAGTGATTATACCGCCTCGAAAAAGAACTTGAGAAGCTACGACTCGATCTCGCTCTCTCCAAGGGAGCACGGATGAATCCTATGTCCCACAAGATGCGGGGACACATTCTGCTCCAGATTCTGAGGCACCTAGTATACAACATGAGGTGCATCCACCTCCTCCTCCTATGCCTCAAGCAAACCCCATGGATCCACGTTTCTTTTAAGCCTTTGCTCAGGCTTTCACTTACGCCATAGGTCAAGGGTCTCAAGTTCCAATGCAAGCTCCAGTGGAGAGGAGTGGGCAGTATGATAAGCTCCATAAGTATGGGGCTGTGGATTTTAATGGGATGTGGATTTTAATGGGACTACAAATCTAGAAGAGGTTGAAGCATGGTTGAAGAGGACCGAGAGGGTCCTAATCCAGATAAAGTGCTCAGATGAGAAGTTAGATTATGTAGTCAGTTTATTGCAGGGGGATGCACTCCATTGGTAGGAGTCAGTACCCTATAGACAGGTCACACCACTGGTATTAACATGGAGAGACTTTTTGGAAGTTTTCAAAAGGAAGTACTTCTTGAGGGTTTATATCCAAAAGAAGGCCAGGGAGTTCCTAAATCTCATATAGAGGGACATAAGTGTTAGTGAATATAAACTGAAGTTCACCTAGCTATCACGATATGCGGTCAAAACTATTGTTTATGAAGAGGATAAGTGCCACAAGTTTGAGGGAGGATTTCATTTGGGGATCAAGAAAAAAGTATTAATACACAATTTCTATGACTACCAGGAACTACTAGATGATGCACTCCAGACTAAAAAACTAGAGAATATAAAGAATGAAGTAAGCAAGAGGAGGAAGAACAGGAAGTAGTTTTTTAAGAAGGGAATGAATGCTCCAATGCCTGAGAGGAGTACAAGGAGTCACCACACACAGAGTGAAGTAGGAAGTAGTGGCACTTCCAAGAACAAGCAGGCAAAGGTAGTTTCAAGGCAAGCGTCAAATGTAGGAGGCACTGGAAGGACGGGGAGGAGTAGGTACACAAATTCCCAACGTGAGCATTGTGGGAAACTTCACAAAGGAGGGTGTTTTAAGTTAATTGGAGCATGTTTTTTATGTGGGAAGAAGGGACATATGATCAAGGACTGTCCCCAGATACCGAGGCAAAAGGGGTCGCAATTAGTGGGAACTAGGCTAGTCATTGAGGTGAGCAGTTCTGCAGCGGCAGGGAAGGCTATTCCTCTAGGAAAGTCAAGGGGTCAGGCACAGGCCAGGGTATTTGCTATGACTAGAGAGGAAGCTACAGCCACACCTGAAGTTGTCACAAGTATGGCTCAGTTATTTAACTCTACAGTATATTTGTTGATTGATTTTGGCTCTACGCATTCATTTGTTTTTGCAAGCATGATTTTGCATGCTGTTAAATTGGTGCCCATGGATACTCCCTTGATTATTAGTACTCCCTTAGGGAGAAAGGTGATAATAAGTCAAATGTATAGGGATTGTGAATTGTTTATTGAGGGTGCTAAACTGGCATTGGATTTGCTACCGTTAGAGTTGAAGGGTCTATATGTGATATTGGGAATGGATGTCATGGAGAAATATTGTGCAAAGTTAGATTGTGGCCTTAAAAAGGCAGAGTTTGATCTTGGTAATAGTGAGAAGGTGACTTTTAAAGGAGATAGAAGGGCACCATCACCCAAGATTGTTTCGGCTTTATTAGCAGACAAGATGATAAGAAAAGGGTGTGAATCCTTTTTGGCACACGTCGTGGACATTGATATGAATGAAGGGAAGTTAGAAGATTTTTCAATAATAAGGGAATTTCCAGACGTGTTTCCAGAAGACTTACCTAGTTTGCTACCGGTGAGGGAAATCGAGTTTGCTATCGACTTGATTCCTGATACTGCACCCATCTCTATACCACCTTATAGAATGACTCCATCCGAGCTGAAGGAGCTTAAAGATCAGTTGGAAGAACTGTAAGAGAAAGGGTATATAAGACCAAGTTCATCACCATAAGGAGCGCCGTTCTATTTGTTAAAAAGAGGGATGGAACATGGCGGATGTGTATTGACTACCGAAGACTCATCAAGGTGACTATTAAGAACAAGTATCCTCTGCCCCAGATTGATGATTTGTTTGACTAGCTATAGGGATCAAAGGTTTTTTCCAAAATTGATCTCAGGTCAGGCTATCATCAACTTAGACTCAAGGAGTCTGATGTAAGCAAAACGGTCTTTAGGACTTGTTATGGGCATTATAAGTTTTTAGTCATGTCTTTTGGATTGACTAATGCTCCAGCTACTTTTATGGATCTCATGAATCTTCAGGGAGTATCTGGATCTGTTTGTCGTAGTGTTTATAGATGACATTTTGGTTTATTCCAAGAGTGAAAAGGAACATGAGAAACATCTCATGATAGTATTGCAAACACTGAGGGAGAGGAAACTTTATGTCAAATTCAGCAAATGTGAATTTTGGCTTCAGAAGGTGGTATTCCTGGGACATGTAATTTCTGAGGATGGGGTATACGTTGATCCGAGGAAAATTGAAACAGTGGTAAAGTGGCATGCACCCAAGACAGTGATAGAAGTGAGGAGTTTTCTGAGTCTAGCAGGTTATTATACGGGGTTTGTGGAAGGATTCTCCATAATAGCTACTCCACTAACTAGGTTATTAAGGAAAAATCAGAAGTTTATCTGGAGTGATGAATGTCATAAGAGCTTTGAGGAGCTTAAGCACAGATTGACCAACGCACCAATCCTGACTTTACCCATGGGAGATGAGGATTATACAGTATATAGTGTTGCTTCAAGAAAGGGTTTGGGTTATGTGTTGATGCAAGGAGACAAGGTAATAGCTCACGCCTCGCGGCAGCTAAAGCCTTATGAACTGAATTACCCAACCCATGATCTGGAGTTAGCAGCAATAGTTTTTTCCCTGAAGATTTAGAGACATTATCTGTATGGGGTTCAAACTAGAATTTTTACGGATCACAAAAGTGTCAAGTATTTATTGAATCAGAAATAACTGAATTTGAGACAGAGAAGATGGTTAGAGCTAATTAAGGATTATGATTTGTTGATTGAGTATCATCCAGGAAAGGCAAATATAGTAGCGGATGCTTTGAGTAGGAAATCATCAATAGCCCATGTTCATACAGTTTATCTGCCATTATTGGAAGAGATGGTTAAGTTTAGGATAAGCTTGAAACAGGGGGAGTCAGATTGTATTATTGCAAATTTCAGAGTGAGACCAATACTCAGGGAGAAAGTTAAAGAGTTACAAACATAGGATGTAGAATTGAGTAAGCTTCGAAAAGAAATTCAGAATGACGAGAAATTTAAAGTGATAGTGAGGAATGATGGACTTATGGTTGTAAGGAATAGACTTTGTATCCCGAATGTCAAGTAAGTAAAGGATGAGATCCTTGATAAGGCACACAATGCACCTTATACCATACACCCAGGTAGCACCAAGATATATAGAGATCTGAAAGAGCATTTCTGGTGGAAAGGCGTTAAGAGGGATGTAGCAGAATATGCAGGTAAGTGTCTAGTATGTCAGCAAGTCAAGGTTGAACACCAGGCACCTTCAGGCAAGTTAAGGTCATTCTCCATTCTTGAATAAAAATGACAACGGGTAACCATGGATTTTCTAATGGGTTTGCCTAAAATTAGTAGAAAACATGATGTCATATGGGTTATTGTTGATCGTTTAATAAAGTCAGCCCATTTTCTAGCATTTAAACATACAAATTCTCTACATGTGCTAGCAAAGAAGTATATTGATGAGATAGTGAGATTGTATGGAATTCCTGACTCTATAGTTTCTGACATAGATCCTCAGTTTACTTCGAGATTTTGGGGAAGCTTACAAGAGGCTTTGGGAACCAAGTTGAGTTTTAGCACTGCTTTTCACCCCCAGACAGATGGTCAATCTGAGAGGACCATTTGAACCCTTGAGGGAATGCTCAGGGCATATGCAATGAATTTCAAAGGAGCTTGGGACGAGCATTTGTCATTGGTCAAATTTGCTTACAATAATTCGTACCCTTCAAGCATTCAGATGGTCCTTATGAAGCACTGTATGAGAGGAGATGTAGAACTCCTATATGCTAAGATGAAGAAGGAGAAAGGAAACTAATAGGACCAGAATTGACTCAGATGACAGTCGACAAGGTTAAGTTAGTTAAGCAAAGGCTTAAAACAGCTCAAGATAGAATGAAAAGCTATACTGATGCACACCGAAAGGAAATGGAATATGAAGTCGGTGAGAAGGTCTTCCTTAAGACATCTCCTTAGAAAGGAGTCATGAGATTTGGCAAGAAGGGCAAGTTGAGCACAAGATATGCAGGTCCTTATGAAATTCTTGATAGGATTGGACCATTAGCCTATAGGTTGGCACTGCCATTGGAATTATCACAGATTCATGTTGTCTTTCATGTTTCCATGTTAAGGAGATATAGATCAGATCCCTCTCACATCATTCAAACCGCTGAGGTTCAGTTGAGAGATGATTTGACTTATGAGGAAACTCCAATGGAGATCTTGGATACTAAGGAAAAGATCCTCAGGAACTAGGCAATTCAACTAGTAAAAGTCCTGTGGAGGAACCATTCTGTAGAAGAGGCCACGTTGGAGCCCTTGGAAACCATGAAGGAGAAGTATACATACCTCTTCAATGACTCAGGTAAGAATTTCGAGGATGAAATTTTTTTAAGAGGGGGAGAAATGTTGACCCCAAACGTTTTTTTTAAAGTTAAGCATGATTTAAATAATTATGATGTTTAGATAGGTGAGTTTTTAGGAGTTAAATTTTTATTTTATTATTATGTCTATATTATTAGAATTTATTTCATGGGTTAGTTGAAATAAAAGTGATAAGAATCTTCAAGGGTATTATTGGCAAGACACTTAAGGTTAAAAGAACATAAGTTTATAAAGAAAGGTAAAATGGACTTTTTGGACTCATTAAGGGTAGAAATGGAAGAAAGAAATGTAGTCTTGCATTTCAGAGAAGGAAAAACGTGAATTAGGAGAGAAGAAGAGAAAATAAGAAAGAAAGAGAAAAGAATTTCGGTGGTTTGAGAGAAAAAAAAAGAGTTGAGCTAGGATTTCATCTTTTCTTAGTCTTAAAGAGAGAGTTAGAGGTTGCTTAAGAAGGGAAAAAGAAAGAGGAAAGGAAGAGCTTTCTTTAGAACCAATAATCTCATAAATTGGTGAAGATTCAAGTTAAGTTGGAAAACGGAATCGAAAGTTATGATCTTTATAAGTGAAGATGCTTTGGAGAGTGTAGTTAGTGATTCAAAACTTTTGGTGATGTGAGGAATACCCTGTTGAAACATCTTCTATAGACTGAAACACCTTCTATGCACTGTAGACTAAAACTTCTTCTACGCACTATAGACTGAAACATCTTCTATAGATTGAAACATCTTCTATGTGCTGTAGACTGAAACATCTTCTTATGCACTGTAGACCGAATCATCTTCTGATGCACTATAGATAGAATAGTCTATTCCAATTTTGACCCTTTTGATGATAGAATCTCACTTCATTGTCTTCATAACAGTTGTAGATCTCAAAGTCCTCTTTCAAACCATCTAAGGATGATCTTGATATGATATTTATATAGAAAGTTATGCCAATTGTTACGAAATAGGATCAATAAGAATGAGGACAAAAACCTTGTTTGATTCTTTCCACCATAACTGCATCATCTGACCTCCAAATGAGATGATTCTTATTCCTGAATAAACTAGAGACATGGAGCTACAAATTATCTAAAGAAATTGAATTTTGGTTCTGTTGGGCACCGTTTTCGAAACCCAACCATCATTCTGAAAATCATGAAACGTAAGTGTGCGTATTACCTTGAAGGGTTATTTCCATGAACCCTCCTTAGTCATCATTCTCATAACATCTCAAACCAAAAGGGGCGGTGTGCTTACACTAGTCAATCACCAAATCACAATTTGAATTCTTCAGAACAATTGTAGCTCTAAGTTGCTAGTTTAATTTGAAGCAAGAACCATCTCAAAAGGAGCTCTATAAAAATATGTTATGCTTAAGAAGCCCAAGTATGTTCATACCCCGATCATGCTCTCTTAACTGACTCCTCACTATCTTTCCATATATCTTTTTTAGATCAAAACCAAAAGATACCAATTTTTATAAAGAGGTATAAAAATGTGTTAGGAAACCATTGCTTCAATAATCACTTCATTTGGGGCTCGGATGGTGAATTTATGGCCAAAAGAATCAAACATGTTTATATCCTCGATCATGGTGTACCTATCTTGGGAGAATTGGAATACGTTTCTCTAGAAATCTCAGGTTGAGGTCATTCTTAGACTTTTGAAAATAAGACATCTAGATACACAACTTTCATAAAGATCATAAAGCGAGATTCTACTTCTAAAGGGGCTAAAAAGGCAAATTTCATAAAGTTGTCCCGTGAATATCTATTTAACAGACATACTTGTCCGCCTAACAAACATAGACAGGCTTAGAAGCCATTTTTCACCCGAGAAGGTCCGTTTAATGGACATAATGTTCGTTAAATGGACATTGGCAAGGTTGAGGGTCCTCACAGACCTAAGAAGGTCCGTTTAACAGACCTGAAGTCTGTCTAACGAACATTGGTGTTCAAAACTCCTTCCAAAGCTTCTCCAAAGGTTTCTACATCCATTCTAACATCATATTCACTCATAATCTTCCCAAATTCACTTCTTCTAATGCAATAATACTCCTCAAACATTTAATTACCAAAATGATTTCATAAATCTACCAAATCTAAACTCAAATGATTCATCTCATACAACAAATTCCCATCTTTCACCATAGCTATTGTGTACATACCTCCTACGCGGCATCATCACTTATAATGCTCGTATCTCTCAACTCCGATATTCAAATTTTACATACTTTATAGTGTTGAAAGGCCAAGAGGATAAGCTAAAACTTTCATGAAGAACATTTTGTCTTAATCAGCCTAGACTAATCCAGTTTTTCCTCTAAATTCAAAACACAATTCCTATCTTTCTTTTCCATAATATATCTCACTTATATGTAACAACAATTTGTATTCAAAATTTATCATCTTAATTTGGTAACTTCCTCAAGTGTACCTAATTTAAACTTAACCTCATCCTCAATTAATTCATATTTCAACTCCACCTCATTCATACACAAATTCACATGTCAATTTGACAATCATCTATACACAAATTCACATTTCATTAACATCATGACATAAGAGTTTTACAAAACTTTAATGGCATTTCCAAGCCACATTACATCATTAATATAAAAATGCAAAATAAAAAAGATGCAAAACCCAATAATTTTCGAAATACATTTGAAGCCTTGTTTTACACAAACTACTCCAAAAGAAAACAAAACATGCAAATTCGGAGTGATGTCTTGACTTTCTTTCACTCGATCTCTTGCTCATCGCCTGAGGATGGGATTGAAAAGGGTGAGCTTAAAGCTCATGGGTAATAGGTTTATAACGAGAAATAAGAGAAAATCATTGAAATATTTATTTCGATTGAAAAATTCACATTGAAATCCATATAACACATATTTCCCACATTCACAACTTATCAAGCAATTCATAAACATCATAAATCATGAATTCATCAAAATTGTTGCAAAACATAAACACATAAGCACATCAGAAATAGTTTGGGTGGATCGGTAATAGAACGTACTACACATTTCCTATAAGGGCCCTGTGTAATCGTGAACAGAACGTACTATCGCAATCCGACAAAATGGTCTTGCGTAGTTGTGAACTTATGGGAGTCCGTGAAGGAGCTCCGTGCCTCTAGCGGGCAGGCGAGAGAAGCCTTTTAGTCAAAGTGCACTTGACAGACAGAACAGACTACCACAACATAACATGTTATTCATAACTTGAAAACTGATCGCTCAAATGGCACATTTTGAAAACTTGTCTTTCATGAGCACGAAATATTTCATATGCATTTCTATCATCATTTCACAGTTCATCATCAAAATTCATACACCAAAACATGTAGCAATTTCATAAATCATTCAAAAGCAATAAAAGCAACATTTATGAAGTAATTGAAATCATTTTTCTTTCTTGATTTGGACAAAATCATCAATGGCTCATTACTCAATTATAAACATGAAACTTACCTTAAATTCCTTACTTGAAACTTTTCTAAAAAAATGTCTCTCCCCTTGCCTCTCCTGATTTTCTTCATCTAAGGCAAAATCCCCCATTCAATAGGAATATCAATTGAGAACCTAAAGGAACATATTCATAAAATTGATCCTAGAAAACTTAAACCCATACATTTCTTAAGCTATATGAACCAAAACCCTCTCAAAAATCTAAAATATTAAGATCAAGCTTACCTTGAATCTTCACCAAATGAAGAGTTTGTTGACTCTAATGGAAGCTCTCATTTTTTTTCTTCCTTTTTCCCTTCTTGAGCAACCTCAAATTTCCTCTTGAAAGCCAGACAAAGATGAAACCTAGTTTCTTTTCTTCTTTCTTTCCTCTCTTCTCCACCGAACTCTCTCCTTCTTCTCTCTTCTTTTTGTTTCTTCTCCCTCAATTTCGTTCTTGCTTCTTCCTTAAAAACAAGCTAACACTTCCTATTTCAATTATGCCATTAATAATTGTGCAATGACCACTTTACCCTTCCTTTGATGCCTTATAACCTTAATGCTTAAGTGTTGTTCCCAAAATGCCCTCATATATATATACTCTTACAAGACTACTTTATTTCAATTGAACCATATGATAAAATCCTACA